>WWET01002746.1:51782-62918 GCA_011038615.1 Limnodynastes dumerilii | reverse complement strand
TATTATTATTATATTATTACACAGATACTGACCAGCATTACTATCACACTGTTGTTTATCACCTCTCATCTCTATTACTGTTATATTATTATTATATTATTACACAGATACTGACCAGCTTTACTATCACACTGTTATTTAGACTTGGGATAGGAAACGCCACCTCTCAACTCTAAAACTGTTTGCAACAGATGAAATATGACTCCCCTGCAATCACCATGGTTTAGCCCAGGAGTAACTCATTTCAAGCATTTACTTAAGTCTGGATCCTGCCTGTCCTTACTGGTGGAAGGCTTTCCTTTGGCAGGGCACGACTCCCCACGCATAAAACGGGCGCAACTGGTTGGAGGGGGGACATCGTACAGCAAGGGCTTAGTTTCAATCCTTATTTACAAACCAGCCCCATTATTCGTGGTGTGTAAAAGTTAAGGCAGGTTCCTGCATTTGGAAGCATGAACATACAAGGGGGTGTGGTCTCCCCTCCCGAATATGGACCTTAGGAACGCACAGTGATCCGTTTGAATTGAGGCTGCAGACTTTAGACTCTGGCCCCCGTCAGGTTCGATTAGCGCATGGATCTCACGGAATGGCCCCTGTGCCAATATTGACCCATGCGCCCGTATTTCTTATAAACGCACGCGGTATTGGTCAAGCATGCTCGACGCCCTTCACTTATTCATTATAGGGAATCAAACCGATTTCTCAGTTGATTTGGAAAGAAATTAATGCATCAGCTGGGAAATTTATTTATTAATTACATGGGAGGCCCAAACAGAATTTTATTACTTCTCATTAAGTCTTTCATAGTGGACGTTTCGCTATAGAAAATTGAATTAAAGTGAAAGAAATCATACAGAAATGGAACTAAACTCATATAATGAGGTGGGGTGAGGCGTCTTGTTTAGTACTAAAAGAGATCTTTACCCCAGACTCGAGTCCCCTTATTAGTGAACACAGTACCACTGGGAGCCCCTTCCATTAGGTACACAATACTCTGCTCCTGAGCTTCCAACTATCATTTTTTTTTTTTTTTTTTTTTTTTTTTATGTATGTCTTTATTTATTTATGTTTTCCTTTTTTTTTGGTTGGGTTAGATTAGAGTTGTATTCTATTTTCACTTCTTCAAAGCATTGATAGTCCAAAAATACAAAGGCATGCTAGTCAATAAATTTAGTAAAGTCAAACAGCAATGTCTGTGTTCCTCAATGTTTGGCTGAATCTCTACATAAGTTCCCTTCATTTTTTTTTTTTTTTTTTTTTTTTATATATATTTTCCTTTTTTTTTTGTTGGTCATGGCACGGTTAGAGTTGTATTCTATTTTCACTTCTTCAAAGCATTGATAGTCCAAAAATACAAAGGCATGCTAGTCAATAAATTTAGTAAAGTCAAACAGCAATGTCTGTGTTCCTCAATGTTTGGCTGAATCTCTACTAAAAATAAGTTCCCAAATTGACGCACGATTCAAGGGCCATATCCTAGGCACTTTCCTATTTCTACGTAAGGCATACTTACACACGGAAAGACACGCAGGTGTGTGTGGGCATGGTTAGCTGCAGTCGCTGCAATGCGTATTTTTAGCCAAGTACACAATTTCTAAGTGTGATACGGTGCCTTGTGCCTAATTAATTAATCTGGTTCTTTCGTGATAAATAACCCCCACAGGACTAAGGAAACTCATATTTATTTTGGGCCTGATCCAGACCTACGGCCGCAAGCGATCGTACGCCGATCGTGAGCGTAAAAAAGGGGCAAAAAACGCACTGCGCATGTGCAGTATGACAACTTCCGGTCGTCCGAAGGACATGAGCGTACAGCGAGCAGATTTTTCGCCCAAGGGGCGTGCGTTTTGTACGACGATAGTCTGGACGCTCAAATTACTACACAGAGGCGGGGATAGCCATTTAAATTGTACAGTATGGGCGTGCTAAGCCCAGTACGACCAGCGTATCGGTACGAAAATTCGCACGTACGCTGGAAAAACTTAGGGTAGGGTTCAGCCGACGTAAGTAGGTACAATCAATGGGAGTGTCATGGGTGTGAAAGTTTATATGCCCGGGCGATCATACGCTACGCTCGCGGTCGTAGGTCTGGATCAGGCCCTTTGTCTTGAGAAAGTCTAGGTGCAGATGAAACGCGTTGACGTTTACTGAGCAGTGCAAACTTGGCAACTGACTAAGGAGGTCTATGGAGTAATTGGTACAGTTTGAGTGCCTGCATAATCTATGCCTTGGTTGAACTCTGACTTCCATGCTAAAGCCTGCAATTGGTTTGCTTAATCTTCTATGCTATATTCTCCTTTTGCCTGGTTCATTATATCACTATCGCTACTATTCTTCATAACATTGTGATTTTGTGCTGCCGACAGACCATCTTTGAATAATATCTAAGAACATCCATTTATAAGTTCCATGTGCTGAAATTGCTATCTAAAATTTCTGTCCTGTGGGTTTATCATCATTATCAACACATTTGGATTGGCTCTGCCAATGATTTTGAACTTAATATTGGTTGCTCATACTATTGCCTTAATACTGCTATGTCCAGTTTTGTGTGGGAACATATTTTTTTATCGAGTTTTAGAATCCTTTATTATGTGTCAATTTAATAAATTATTTTCATATTTTACTTTAGAGTTGCAACTTTATTGTTGAGTATTATGTTGTTTTAATCACCTATACACCAAGCACTGCTTTCTTCTTTGATTATGAGAATAGTATTGGAAAACATGTTATCCTCTGGGTAGACAAATCACTTCAGGTTGTGGGGAATAAACACAATAATTAACAATTGATTTGATTGCTTTTTTATGTGTATGTGTTTTTTTTTTGCATATTTATGTATTGTATGTATACTTATTGTACAGAATTTCAGACGATGGAACCTTAACTATTCTACAAATAACTTTCTTTAAAGTAATAGCAGACGGTGGATACACTTAATCTCTGTGTTTTTTGTTTTGTTTTTCTTTTAGTGTACTCTGGAACAAAATGTAACTGATAAGCAGCATTTGGGTGGGTATAAAAGCTGTTTAAAAAAAAAAAAATCAATGAGGTTATTTACTACTAAAATAAATAGTAATTGAAAACACCCTATTGCAGGAAACAAAAGGATTTTGTTATGTGCCTAAATATTCAGAGCACATTTAGGCTTACTCTGATCTTGGACATAAGTCAGTTAACAAAATTTACCAATGGTTATGAGAAGTAAAGATACTGCCATTACTGATATAGGCTGCCATAAGCATAAGCCTGCCTTAACTAAAGTGTGTGGATCAGCGGTCCGTACGACTGCTGATCCGCACGAGTTTTGCACTGGGTATAACTGAAGCCTGTGCACAGGGTTTATTACATACAATATCATATAGTACTTGTACATTATGAAAGTCAAGACAAAAATACTGAGACATGGAATAAAATAACAAAAAAAAACCTTTTATTTCATAAACAGTATTTTCTTCTATAATAAATTATAACAACTAAAGGTGTAAACTTGTCAATTTATACTTGATTATACTAATAACTGTGTTAGATCTCACTGTACACAGGTCACAGCAAGAGTGTACTCCTCAAGGACATGCTTAATCATGATTGGCACCAAGGACCCTCGCTGCAGTTAAAAGACATCTATGTTGGCAGCTGCCTGTCAGATGTGAAATATAAGAAGCTGGGATAACCTCCAAGTATTGCAAGGAAATTAGAAAGATAAATAAGAAAACCACATCCATTAGCTCCCTAATTCTGGCATTTCACATAACAAAATGACACTTCCAAGGATGTCTGTGGCATACAATTACCTGCTTAATTCCTAGCACTTGTGGTTTTGCGAACACCATCTTTGTTGCTTAGTAAACATTTACTCAAGCCGACATACATTTTTGACACAAGAAAACAAACATTTTACAAAATAAATAAATAGGAACTTTCAATTCTTACGTTAAATACTGTTCATCTCAAGGCATTAGAAGTCTTGGATAGGATGATGTACAGCTAAGGTGCCATGACTTAACAGAACCTAATTAAAATATGCAAAAGAACCACTGCAGATTACAGCTAGAGCCTTAAAGCACCAACAACTGATGACAGCTAGCTATCACGCTACATTATAATACCTGTATCCTGCCAATGGCATGTTCTCACAACCAATACTACACCAGTCCTTGCACAGGTGACTGGTTTTTATTCGTTTTTAAAGTATAATAAAACAGCTAATTACTTGCTCTGAACGTTTTCCCGATGGTAGAGCAGGAAAATTGCACACCTGTTTCAAGTTAGCGCAACATAAAAAGACAGCAAGATTTGTAATCCAATTAGTAACGTCACATCAAAAATATTGTGAAGGCATCATTTTGTTAAAGGCAAGTAAACGTAATCTAATAACTGACCCGAATTACCTTGCGGAGACTATATTTCCAATTATAAAATATTTTCATTTATATTTTGTTTAGATATCAAGTAACAGAAATAACCTATCGGCAAAAGTATCATATTAGAAAAATTTAGACGCATTTTAATTACAAATCTAGTAAAAAGTGTGTTACTGTCCCTGATTACATTGCTAAACTATAAGAACAGGGAGGAATCTAGGACGGGTTCTCCACACAGGCCATTTTCATTACTGGCACCTACATTCTGAATGTAGATGCCATTTGGGAAACAAAGCATGGCTGCCTTTATTGTAAATGCTGGAATGTATAATGGATCAAATGCAATTAAGTTAAATAATACTATTAGCATGGATAAAACGTAGGATTCTGCTTACATATGTAGCTTACTGTAGTAAAGTGGTTCTTTAGAAAATACAGATAGTTTTCACGTCACCCTGTTTTCCACTGTAATCCTTCCCTTCATGGTACTGATCTATTATGGACCTTAGTTGCCATCTTTTTTAAGTAGTGTAGTATGCTTAGTCACTATATGTACAAGTTTACTAGAAGACATAAAACCAGTGAAACAAAGACAATGCAGAGGGCAGAATCCGCTACTTCCTCTTGCTCTTGGTGTCTGTCGTCTGGAAAACACTGGAAGCCGACATGAGATTCTCAATGTACTGTCCCAGAACCTGGTTTTCTGACTTGAGCTTCAGGTTTTCTTCCTTAACAGCATCAACTCGAGCAGAGAGATCTAAATAGTAATAAAACACTAATATTAGTCCAAATATTACACTAACAAAGGAATCCCAAATATTATCATAAGCATAGGGTCCTATTTAAAATCTTACTTCGACAGCACATCCTTGGTCCACCTTGACTATATTTTCTCTCTCTCTCTGGTTACTATATTTTTATGATTTCTATTTCACATAAGTATGCTTTAACGCATTGTTGTAAGCTAGCTTACATTGTGATATTTTCAGAAATGATTGCTGGTTACACATTATACAAGCTCTTATGAACAAACATGTGAGTCACTGGGTTAGCTCATGTAATGCAGTGATAAAACCTTATTCCACCTCTGAAAAATAAAACCTAAGAAATATCAGAAGCCTAACAATTTAAAAAGAAGGACACAAAAACAACCACGGTATAAGGCCAACTAAACCGAGCGCAATGGAAAGGGCTAAACACAGACTGATAGTGCAATCGTTATCTCCTGACCATTACTGGTCATGACAATATGATTTGAACAAGTATTGCTATATTAATATCAGGCATTTTGCTGCTATACATGCTGTTATATCAGATTACATAAACAATAATACTAGGCGTATAAATGATTATAAAGAGACCCTTTTAAGCCTCATACTTATTATTTAAACCTAAAAGAATTATGACCAAAATGCTGCCACCAACTAGTCAGATGTGGTAGCAATCTCTATGAATAAGGACTCCAATAACATCTTTACTTTATTGGTTTGAATAGAACAATACTTTAAACATAATGGGCTGGATTCAGACTTAAGGAGCTTGAAAATAAGAAAGAAAGGTCACTCCAGGGCTAAACCATGTTGATTGCAGGGGAGTCATATTTCATCTGTTGCAAACAGTAATAGAGTTGAGAGCTGATGTTTCCTATCCCAAGTCTAAATAATACCGTGTTCAGATTGCCACTGCCTAAAAAGCCAGCTTTTTAGGCAGTGGGCAAAATTTTGAAAATTTGAGCCTGGTGCGTTCAGACTGCGCTGAAAACCCCGGCTTTTTTTTTTTTCTTGCTTTTTTTTTTTTTTACAAGCCGGCAGCTATTTAAATAGCCGGCTTTTCAGCGCAGTGTGAACGGGTGAAGCCGGCTTTTATTTTTTTTTACAAGCCGGCTGCTATTTAAATAGCCGGCTTTTCACCGCAGTGTGAACGGGTGAAGCCGGCTTTTAAAAAAGCCGGCAAAAACCCTTCTTTTTAGCCGGGTCTGAGACCCGGCTAAAGAGACCCGGCTTCACCGTTCACATTGCCAGAAAAAGCCGGCGTTTTCATGAAAGCCGGCAATTTCATGAAAACCCCGGCTTTTTCATGGTAATCTGAACGGGGTATAACAGTGTAATAACAGTGTGGTCAGTATCTGTGTGCAGTAAGCGATTCAAAGATATATCCCTTCATTTAAAGAAAACAATTGACTTGAATCCCCCTGAAATCAACATGGCTGTGCCCAGGTGTAACCTTCCTCTCTTAATTACAAGCTCCTTCTTAAGTCTCGATCCAGCCCCATATGTATAGCACATAAGAGCTACTTGGACCATTCAGTCTACCTATAGATCCTATATATGTCTGAATGGCAGACGAACATTGTGCTTTTTCCCCCACACACCTCTATGGACGGTGTGATAATATATGTGCTGCAGATTTGTGTGATATGCCATTTCTGAGGCACACCCTACAGAAAAGAATAGCCCCCTATGAGCCTACATGCTAAATTACACCAGAAAACCATCACTGCATAAATAATCTGCATTAATGTACAGTTTATAAACACACATGGGATCTTTCTGAGCAGAGCAAGGGTTAACATTACACTCCAGGATGCACACAGACATCACCCCCAAAGAAAAAGAAAACTTTAAGATGTTGAATAAAGCAAGATCTTAATGTAGAAATGCAAGTCACTCTGTTATATACCTTCTAAAGTGTGTTGAAGTTCCAGAACCTGGTTGATGAGTCGGGTCTTTTCCTCTAGTTCTACTTGATTTTCTAATTCAAGAGCTAAAAAGATAATCACAGATTAATATTAAATTATAAAAAGTACCATTACGTGTGTAGTATTATATTAGACTAATTGGTGTAGAGAGATTTACCCATTAAGTGGTAGCTGTATTTCCATAACTAGTGTAAATATTTCTCTCTCATACACACTAACACATGAAAAAGCATTGAAAGCCCCAAAGCGGGACGTGCCCATATCATGGGGTTGACTTAGACTGTTGTTCTTATAGCATGTCAGACATACAATGACATATGACAAACACTGTACGGAGATCAGGGTCAGCCTTCTGATAGGCTGTAAAAGTAATAGCCTGTCAAACATTTGAAAGCAATCTCTGAATAAGGATCAGCAATGATCAGCAGACTATATTTATAAAGCTGCGCATCCTTAGTAGTGGCACACAGAGTATTAGACGGCTCTTCCATGAAGTCAGTGCTGCAAAATCCTCTGCACCCACAGCATGGAGTCAATGGGGATAGAATACGGAGGAAAGCTATTCAGTGCTTATCCTTTGTTAATGTAGAATCATAATAAAATACACTAGTCCACCAAAACAAGGTGGCAGGCTGTAGCAGATAACAGACAATATAGAATATACATTTAAAATGTTTTATTATAAGAAGCCTTGTAGCCTGTGCCCCTCTATAACTTTAAACATAACTGTGCCCTTTATAATAAAGATACCTGGACAGGACCTCCCATTGTACATGTACCATTTTATTTTAATGCAATAGCAATAGGGTCAAATATTGATTTTATTGTCCCAGAGAATGACAGTTTGGGAACCACTGGTATAGAGGAACGTCAAACACACTTTACTTACAATCCATTCACGCTGCCTGTTATTTACAAAGTACTGAGCTGTAAAGGAAGCAGCACAGTAGTGTACATTTAGATAGAATGTCATATAAACATAGTAAATAGGTCAGCAGAAATGTAAAATATCTGTTACTGATCATTTTATAAATGTCCCCAGAGTGTACATATTCAACAGCTACCAAGTTCTTTAAGTTACATGCACCCCAATTCTACAGCAAGGTGCAGAGAGAACAATTGCAGCACCCTCTACTTCATAAGTAATGTTTTATTGTCTTCCAGAACAGAACAATTCTTTCACAGTAGTTCTCTGTACTCAGGAAGAGCCATTAAAGTAATTGTACCATAAAAGATTTCTAAGCTACAAAGCATTACTGCTAGTCCTACTAGTCTCTAATGCATTATCTCTCTGCACACTATCACCTAATAAATTATTTATTCATGCTCCCCCACCTACCTACAGTAGCAGGAGCGCTGGGCTTACTAAAGGAGGAAGCAAGCCACTAGCCCTATCCTAACAATTTTCAGCAAGAGCTGGAAGAGGAAAGAGCAGAACCTCATAGTTAAACAGATTACTTCATCACTAACTTTAAACTGAATATAAGAACACAAATCAAAATGCACCAGTTAAACACCTACACTTTGTATAAAAAAAATATATATATATAATTTTTTTAATGCCAGTGTTCAATCTCAACATTTACACACTGAACATAGACATTGCTTGTTGAAGCAATGTTGAATATAAAAGTGGTTTAGAAAATACAATATAAAGGAATGTAGAAAATAGTGCTACAATGATCCTTGAAACATTGCATCTTTCTATTGCAACTTGTGACCTCAATATCTATTTCCCTTCATGTTTCTCCAACTCTCAGTATTCCCCATCACGTGTTTCCAGCTCCCATCATACTAATCAGTGCCTGCATAATACAATGAGAACTGCATGTCATGATGTATGTAGTTATACATGGCTGTACGGTGATCCTCTATGAAGTGAGTGCACATGGTGCAGTGACTTACACTATATACATGTGTCGCAGTAGTTCCCTCACCATGACTCAGGGTCACGGGATAAACGACAACAGCTCTGGGTCACCTTCCCCTGTCACTCACATTTAGGCTTCTCAAACTCGCCATGTTTCCAGCAGAACACTGACAGAGTGTCACCCAATCATCACTCAAGTAGCTATATAACAACCAATCAAAAAATATAACTTTATAGCCAGTAAGAGTACGGAAGCTTTTTCGTCAGCTAATGAGAACCTCTTTAAAGTAGCACTGGCTGAAGACTGCCAACTTTAAAGGTAAATATTTACGCACACTTGATGTGTAAGAGACGGGCAGCTCTTTGTGACTTCTCCAGGGTCTTGAATCCGCTGCCCGCTCTCACCCGTCTTACCAGGGTGACCAGACTAAAAAGTCTGTGCTTTCCAGGCATCCTGAAGAATTCATTCAGTGTGTGAAGCCATGTAAATACTAAGGATCAGACCTATCTTCATATACAAAAATCCACCTGGTGGGGATTTGGCGGGGCCTGTACCCAGTGGAGGAGACGGCCAGGCTCTGGGCCCTGGGGGATGGATTTCCAGTGCACAGTGAAGGAGGGAGTGTGGCACCCAGGCAGCAACTAATATGCTCCCAGCCATCCATGCACAGTGGCGTAACAACGGAGTGGAGTTGTAAGTAAGTAAGAAAGAGAATACGAATGGGAAGTTAGGGGAGCCCTAGGGCTCTCTTAAGTGGCCTAGGTTCTTAAAAATAAGGGGTAGGTATCAGGGGAGGGAGCTTTAAGATGATGCGGATACATGCTTATCTGCACCTTCTTAAAGCTTTCTTAAGCTTGAATACAGTCCTGAGTAATGTCCAATAATTTTATCTTCTAATTCCCAGTATTTGTGCAGAGTCAAAACTAGATTCTGATTAGGCAGATTATTATTCATTATGTGACAAAAGCCAATTTGTCTGAATGCTGACAAAATGGTTCCAACTGACCCGAAAATGACATCATTTGTTTTCTCAACGTCATTGGGACAGCAGGGAGAATTTCACGCTTTTGGAGCAGTGTGGGTCACCGTTGTGAACAGCCCTATATCAAAAAGCAACCTTCGTCTGTCAGTACTCAGTACGGTGACTTGCAATGGTGGCCACTATATGATGTTCCAGGCTATTGAAGCATTATGTTGGGAGCCAGAGACATCATTAAGTGTGAAATTGGCTTAAGACCATAACAATTAAAATCTATTAGAAAGTATTTTTTTTCTATTGTAGATGCCAATTACTCTGCTTCTGAAATAAGCCACCAAAGTACAGGTATAAATAATTAATGAATTACAGTTAGATTTGCTACTCTATTTTCTACAACACAGACATGGATTCAAAGAATAGATTAAATCAGTAGTGGCAGCATTAATGGCCAATTTCATGAATTGAACATGCTGCAAGGATAAAATACAATTATTTCCCAAGCACACATGTCTGCAGTTTTCACTATGTAGGCATACAGCATACACATGATGCAATTTGCAGCATTCATAAAACCTCAAAGGCCTGCAACAGTAGCTAAACCAGCTGAGGCTCAGGTTATCCATAACTTCCCAATACTACATATTCATAGCATCAATGTAATGGATCATTAAAAATACACAACCGTGCTTACCGTCCATGTCAGAATTCATCATTGTAGATGGCAAGTCTTGTGTAGTGAAACGTAACTGTAATGCACTAAAATCTATGAGTAAAAGAAAAATATTAATGTCAAATGTGCAATTTCTACAGATTACTAATTCCACTTCCAACTCATTAAGATAAATAAAACAATGCAACATTCATACTTTGTACTATCACATTCTGGTAAAAGCAATAGGCTGGCATTAACATTAAACTGGTTTATTAGTAGGACTACTGATTGGATATCATAGCACATGGAAGAGGATAGTTTATCTGCACCAAGCACTACCCAGTTTAATGGCACTGTGATTTTTATAATTAATGAAACCATTTTTGTTATCATGCCTCACTCTTCATACTAAATGCCATTCAGCTGCTCTTTGAAACCATGTATTACAGAAGCAGTTCAGCAGTTCTTACAGCAGATACATTTACCATTACAGCAGAGCACTCATGTGCATGTATTTGACAATGAACTGATGATATTCCCTCTTCTACTACTTATACAAGGGTTAACTTCAT
>WWET01002746.1:20240-46754 GCA_011038615.1 Limnodynastes dumerilii | reverse complement strand
CATAGTAACGCCGGGCAACATCTGCCCGGCGCATGCGCATTTGAGCTACGGCCGCCGTACTAGCGACGGCGGCCGTAGCTCAGGATCATGCCCATTGTTCTCTAGTTTCCTGTGCATCATTTTACAAACTGTTAAAGTAAATCTTTGCTGCAGTAATTTGGTCGGCCACAAGATGGCACTACGCAGAAATTGAATGGGAATCATTGCAGAGATGATTATCGTGCAGATCACATGGTAAACATTAGATCGCTCTGACATTTTACCAGTGTATACTGACCCATAATACTGCAGAATCATTGCATTGTGTGATATGGTTTTTAAGAGCTTTTAATTTTTCCAATCAGTGATGTGTCTCGATGCCAGTCTGTACTGACACACAATATTCACTGTAACATTTCCCTTTGATATTTATGAATAGGGCACCTTGTAAGCAAACACTTTATTTGTTAAACTATGCATAGGAAACTATAGAGCAGTGTGTATGGGGCATTATTTGGAGCACTACGATGGCTCAGTGAGTAGCACTTGTGTCTCACAGCGCTGAGGTCATGAGTTTGATTTCCAGATTTTGCCTTATCTGCGTGGAGTTTTTATGTTCTACGGGGGTTTGCACTGGTTTCTTCCCACACTCTAATAACATGCTGGTAGATTAATTGGCTGCTGAATAAATTATTCCTAATTTCTGTGTGTATGTATGTAGCTCCAATGGGGCAGGAACTGATAAAATATTCTCTGTAAAGCGTTATGTAACATGATAGCACTATATATAAACCTGTTAATAATAAATTATTGTTAAGCAGGACAAGGCTTTAAATCAATAATGTTGTTTGACAAGATGTCAGTCGTGAGTTAAAACTGTGTACCCAGCATTTGTCAGTGAGGGGAGAAGCTACCATGTCACAGATTGCAAACAAATGTGCCACTAAGCCCACATTTATTCAAATTTCTGTGGATCAAAATTTGAAGCTGTAGGCTTTGATGATAAAACCAATGACAATAGGCTGGAGACTCCAATAATTACATAGTACAAGTGATTTGCTGACCCAATAAGAATTAAGATTTTAAGGAAAAATATTAACCATAAAAAATTGTTATAATCTTAGTATACTGGGAAAGCTGCAAAATTTCCCGCAATGGGAATAAAGCTGGCTTTAAGTCCTGCCTCTCTGCTGGAGCCCTAGGGTTACTAGGGGGTAGGCGGGGCTTGATGACCATTGACAATATGCATAATCAAGTCCCTCCTATATCTAGTGATAGTACGAATTCTAGCTTTGCCAGACAGAGAACAGGGCTTCAGGATGCGATTTGTGTAAAATTGCATCATCAATCCCTATCCCCATTTTACCATTTCTTTCTTTCCCCTGAGATCTGCTGGACAGAAGAAATTAAAAGTAGGCAACCATGCTATTAAGTTAACAATGGACTATGATATTATTATAATTACTCTATTTATTTTTATTACATTTTTACTATACAGCTAATGTGAAGAATTATAGTTATTTCACATGGAACTCATAATGTATTATTTGTAAATTTGTTTATTAGTTTTAAGCAACATCAGCATAAGAAAATAAACAAAGATACAGATTTTTGAAAAATAAGAAGACTGGATAGCAGACTGCTGGAGAGCAGGCAGGCTGGTAGCAGTAGTGCAAGTAAGCTGGTAACTGTAGTGCAAGCAAGCTGGTAACTGTAGTGCAGGCAAGCTGGTAGTTGCAGTGCAGGCAAGCTGGTAACTGTAGTGCAGTAAGCTGGTAGCTGTAGTGCAGGCAAGCTGGTAACTGCAGTGCAGGCAAGCTGGTAACTGCAGTGCAGGCAAGCTGGTAATTGTAGTGCAGGTAAGCTGGTAATTGTAGAGCAGGTAAGCTGGTCTTGGAAAGAATGCTTGATCCAGCTTAGTTGGCAATGTAGGGTTAATGCAGCTTGACTTGAAAAGCAGGCTTGATTAGATAAGCAGCTGAGCTTGGAGAATCAGGCTTGATGCTGCTTAGAGAACTGGCTTCTCTAGCAGGGATTCAGGAAGCAGGTAACAAGTGAACACACAAGAGAACCAGGCACCCTGAGTGACCAAGTTGTTCTGGCACTGAGGGATCAGTACACAGAGTTAAAATAGCCCGCCCAGTGCACAGATTGGCTGGAGGGATCATGTGTACTGCAGAGGAGTATCTGAGTGGCTGCTGGGAATCATATGACAGGAGGCAAGATGGCAACGTCCAAGACACTTCCAAGACACTATGCTGCATAAATAAATTAATGGACACTGTGCGGGAGGCTACCACTATTGGGAGTGGCACCTCTGCAGGGCTGGAGAGCGGGCATGACGTGGGAGAGACGCTGACAGACGACTTCTGGTAATTGCGGTGGTGTCTTCCGCTGAGCATGACATCACCTCCTCTGTCACGACCCTGACCTCACCTGAGGCTTTCGTGACTTGTCTGGGGCTCAAGGGGTTAATCACAACAGCCACCTGGTCTGTCCTACAATGACTAATGCCCCTTCTCCCACCCCAAATATGACTTATTACCAATGAACTGCCACCACCAAGACTATTCACCGTAGGTCTTAGGTTCTCCTTTACCCAAATCAAACACAGTTATGCTTTACCAGAATTATTATCAACCCAGAATGACCTCTTCTGTTACCCTTCAGTAGCGTTTAATAACCGAGCTGGTCTGACACGTGAATCCATAAGAACACAGAGACATGAACTTACTAATTGATATTTAATATGATAATAATCACAATGCTTAGTTACAGAGAATAACAAAATAGACATACAATAAGTAGAACAGTTTCTTATAAAATAAAAAGCTGCTTCTTGGGATGATGTAGGGTCCCGATCCAGAACCCAGTCCTTTACATCCACCGGGCATAGAGTCAGGAACTGCTCATAAATCACTAGATCTTTTAATTTGTCGAAGTTGTCCACTTTTAACCCCTTAATCCACTGATGAAATGAAGAAGACAACTGAGCTACCAGTCCTGTGTAAGTGTCAGAGGCATTGCGTTTTTGCTCCCTGAACTTTCGCCTGTGAGCTTCCGAGGTGATATTAAAGCGCTGCAATAAGGCCTCATAATCTTGGTCCAGTTCAGCGGGTAGGTCTACAAAGGCATCCAGTGCTTTACCTCAGTCCAGGGGTTAAATATTGTGCCCACTGATTTTGGGGTAGTCCATACTGCCTACAGGTTTTTTCAAATGCCCACAGAAAAGAGTCCAGATCCTCATCTTTATCCAGAATAGGGAACTGGTCCATACGGGGTTTGAAAACACCAGTCTCTCGGTTGTCTGGCTGATGCTGGAGTTTTGCAAGCTCCAACTGGTGCCTTCTTTCTGCCTCACGTTCTCGCTCAGCCACTTCTCGCTCTGCTTGTCGTTCTGCGGCCTCTCTATCCATAGTCGCTTGTCTTTCTGCGGCTTCTCTATCCATGGCCGCTTGTCTTTCTGTGCGCTCTAAGGCAGCTTGTCTTTCTGCCCGCTCTTGAAATTGTTGTATGAGCTGCAGTCTGATGGCAATGTCCGCTGGCCCCAAATGTTTTAAAGCAGCTTGTAAATAGTTGTTCATAGCTGTATCCACAGATGAACTATCAGAGTGCTCAGAAAGTGACAATCCAGGATTTGGCACAAGGTCCACTGCTAAATCATTGTCCTCAGCAGGACTCTGCTCGGTGCTCTCAGACTCTGCTAGCAACAGAGCCTCTATCAATTGGTCCTTAGTCTTTCCACGACTGGAGACTCCTTTTTCCTCACACTGCGCAATCAACGCATCCTTTGCCATACGTTTATATTCAGCCGCCATCTCCATTGTACCGTAGCAAAATAAAAGAAAGAAAACAAGAGAAAGGGAGGGGAAGAAACTTGCACTGTATGTCCTCACAAACTAATAAGCATTGAGTTCAGTCTCTGGTGAATTAGTTTGAAGTTCCTCTAGCAGGCACCACACAACCTAATTCACTTAAGTTCTCAAAAACAAAATATATATAGAAATATATATCTGGTCGGGACAGACCAGAAATCAGGGACACCTCTTCTGGAGGTCCCATGAAGTGAACACAGTTATGTATCCATACACATTTTTTAAAGGCATAACTGCTCCTCTCCAAATAGCCCCCACCTTTGTGACAAGTGACAGTTTGGGTCTGGAGAGAATCTTCCTCAGAGATCTGGCTTTTACGACCCCCCTTCCATATCTTGATCCCTTTTACGACAGGGCCATACCCTGACCATAGAGCCATAGCTTGCTATGCTCAACTGCCTTTAGCTAGGGCAATAAAACAAAACCAGATCTGGGCCAACTGAAGGTCACTCTATATGCAGATATTTAATTTGTACACATAATACACAAGTGCCCGGCGTTGCCCAGGTTTAAAACAACACAGAGACATGAACTTATTCATTGATATTTAATATGATAATAATCACAATGCTTAGTTACAGAGAATAACAAAATGGACATACAATATGCAGAACAGTTTCTTATAAAATAAAAAGGTAAAAAGGCAGAAAGACTTACACACGAGAACCGTCTTGGCCGGGACAGACCAGAGATCAGGGTCACCTCTTC
Source organism: Limnodynastes dumerilii (assembly GCA_011038615.1). Lineage (NCBI taxonomy): Eukaryota > Metazoa > Chordata > Amphibia > Anura > Limnodynastidae > Limnodynastes > Limnodynastes dumerilii. The sequence continues at coordinate 42,192 of WWET01002746.1, read as the reverse complement.
CACTTGGAAGTCCCATGAAGTGAACCCCGTGTATGTATCATACACACTTTTTAAAGACCAAAACCTGCTCCTCTACAGACAGCCCCCACCTTTGTGACACCTGACAGTTTGGGGTCTGGAGAAGATCTTCTTCCGAGATCTAGCTTTTATAACGTCCCACTAATATACTGATACTTTTAGGATAGGGCCATAAACTGACCAGAGCCCTAGCTCGTTCTGCCCCACTAGCTTCAAGGCATTTCCATGAATCACCAGACCCTGGCCAAACAGAGGTCACGCTATATACAGATATTTAATTTGTACACATAATATTTGATTATATCCTGACACCCCCCTTTAAAGGTGGCCTCTGGACACCTAAGTCGTGCCTTGGAAGGATGCATGGCCTAAAAATTTTCTGATGAGTCTTGGAGCTGTAACCTCAGAGGCGCGGATCCACGCACGTTCGTCAGGACCAAACCCCTTCCAATCCACCAGATATTGAATGTGACTGTGGCGGATATGAGCATCCACAATCTCTTTGATTTCGTACTCATTCTTGGAGGTACCAGCGATCTTGGATTGTTTTTTAATAGGTGAGTAGAATTATTGATAACCAGAGGTTTGAGTAGAGAGATGTGGAATACATCAGGGATCCAGAGATATGGAGGAAGGTCTAGATTGTAAGCTACAGGATTGACGACCTTTGCTATTCTGAAGGGGCCAATGAATCTGGGCGCAAATTTCATCGAGGGTACTCTGAGCCATAGAGTTTTGGAGGACAACCAAACTTTGTCAGCGGGTTGCAACAAAGGTACCGCACGTCTCTTACGATCTGCTTGGACCTTGTAACATTGGGATGCTTTCTACAAGGAGGTCCTCACCTTCTTCCATGACTCAACAAAGTTCTTCAGGGTGGATTTGAAGGCGGGAACTTGAGATGCAGGGAGAGCTGAAAATGGTGGTACCTTTGGATGGTGTCCAAACACTACCTTGAAGGGAGTGGTATCCAGGGATTCATGGAAGTGGTTGTTGTGCGCGAATTCTGCCCAATTGTCTTGAAAGGAGGCAACATAGAGACGGATGAAAGTTTACCCTCTCTGGCTGCCCATAGGTTTAGGGTGGTACGCAGACGAGAACTTCAGTTTGACCCCAAGGCTGGTACATAAAGCTCTCCAAAATCTCACCATGAATTGGGCCCCACGGTCTGAAATGATCTCCTCGGGACACCCATGAAGCCGAAAGATGTGCTGGACAAAGAGTTTGAACAGAACTGGAGGAAATGGCAAACCCCAGAGTGGTATAAAGTGGGCCATATTAGAAAACCTGTCCACTATGACCTACATGGTGTTGTATTTATCGCAAAGTGGAAAATCAGTCAAAAAATCCATCGAAAGATGGGTCCAAGGAGCCTTGGGAACGGAGAGGGGTTGCAGTGGTCCAAGAGGTGCTCTGTGGGAGATTTTGTGTTCAGCGCAAAGGGAGCAGGCATTAATAAATTCCGTGGTGTCTTGCAACAACATTGGCCACCAATAGTTCTGACTGAGCAGAGCTTGGGTCTTCTTGACACCCACGTGGCCGGAAAACTTTGAGGCGTGAGCCCACTGCAGAATCTTCCTTCGGAGAGCCTGAGGAACAAAAGTTTTACCGGACGGTGGAGGCTTGGTAAGTTGGGTGGTGGCAACCTGGATTGGATTCAAAATTAACTGGTGTTTCTCTTCTTCAGGTTCTTCAGAGGAGAAGGAGCGAGAAAGTGCACCTGCCTTGTGGTTTTTGGAACCTGGACGGAACTGGAGTACAAAGTTAAAATGGGAAAAGAACAGTGACCATCTGGCTTGGCGTGGATTAAGACAAAGAGCAGTCTGGAGATACAACAGATTTTTATGATCAGTGTAGATCGAGGTGGGATGAACAGCTCCTTCCAAGAGGTAAAGCCATTCCTTCAGGGCCAGTTTCATAGCCAGAAGTTCTTTCTCCCGATAGCATAATTTCTCTCGGCTGGTTGAAACTTCCGGGAGGAAAACCACAGTGATGGATTTGTCCGTCAGCGAACTTTTGGGATAGCATGGCCCCAACACCTTCAGATGACACATCCGCCTCCACTAAGAAGGGCAGAGAGAGAGAGGTTGCCGGAGGACAGGAGTGGAGGAGAAGGCTTCCTTGAGGCGCAGAAATGCAGAGGAACTTTCCGAAGGCCACTTGGAGGGGTTGGCCACTTGCCGAGTTAATGAAGTGATGGGAGCCACGATGGTTGAGTAATTCTGAATGAACCACATGTAGAAATTTGTGAAGCCAATGAAGCGTTGAATGCCTCTGGTAATAGTAGGCTGCGGCCAATCAAGGACAGCTTAGACCTTGGCGGATCCATATGGAGCTTGGACCCGGACAGGATGAACCCAAGGAAGGAAACCTCCTCGGTCTCAAAGATGCACTTCTCCAGCTTGCAGTAGAGTTGATGTTGGTGATGACGGGACAAAACCTCTCTGACTTGTTCTCCGTGCCCCACTAGGTTTGAAGAGAAAATGAGTATGTCGTCAAGGTAGGCAACGACTGGTTCCCGGAAAATCTCATTAATGAAATTTTGAAATATCGCTGGGGCGTTACTGAGATCAAAGGGCATCTCGGGTATTAAAAGCGGTTTTCCACTCATCTCCGAAATGGATTCTGATGAGATTATACGCCCCCTCGGAGATCCAGCTCTGTAAAAACCTGGTCCCCTTTTATACGGTCGAACATCTGGCAGTGGGTACCAATTCTTTATAGTAATGTTGTTGAGTCCCCGATAGTCTATACAGGGGAGTAGGCCCCCATCCTTTTTTTTTAACAAAAAAAACCCTGCTTCAGTAGGGGATGTTTAAGGGTGTATGAAGCCCCGTTCCAGGTTTTCCGAGATGTAGCTGGACATAGCTTATATTTCAGGGATAGACAAGGGGTAGGTTCTACCATGAGGAGGAGTAGATCCAGGAACAAGGTTGATAAGGCAGTCCCATGGTTGATGCTGAGGTAACGACTCAGCTGCCTTCTGGCAGAAAACGTCAGAGAAGTCCTGGTACTGGACAGGGATCCGAGAATCTTTGGAGGACTGAATTCAACGCTGAGGAAGAACACGAGGCAGACACTTGTGGAAACAGGAGGAACCCCAACTGAGAATTTGCGAGGATGCCCAATCCACATGTGGATTGTGGGTTTGGAGCCAAGGCAGGCCGAGGATCATGGGAGAGGTAGCCTCGGCGAGAACCAGGAGCTGGATGGTCTCAAAATGGAGAGCTCCGATGTTGAGCGTCAATGGAAGTGTACGGTGAGTAATAGTACCTCCAGGAATGCGGCTGCCAGTGAGTGAGAACTTTATTAGAGCTTCTTCCAGCTCCAATGTACGAACCGGGAAACAATAAAGTTCTCTGCAGCCCGAGAATCCAGGAGGACAAGAAGCTCGGTTCATCAAACTCCTTGAACAAGAGTCAGAGGAATGAGGCAATCTTGGTGGTTCGAGGAGCAGATAAGTACTCCTGAACTGACCTCCTCAGAGTCAGTCAGGAGTGAGCGTTTCCCGGACGTTTGGAGCACTGGAGTCGTGTATGTCTGGAATCGCCGCAATAGCAACAAAGATTGTCTTTGATTTTCCGTTGTCTCTCCTGAGGAGTTAGTCGTGGTCTCCCTAGCTGCATGGGTTCCTCAGTTGTGGTAATGGGAGATTTGGGGCGAGAAGAGATAGGAAGTCTTGGACGTGACACCTCTTTTCTCTCAGATCTTCTCTCCCGTTGGTGGATGTCGATCCGTATGCAGGTGGAAATGAGGGAATCAAGGGTGGTGGGCGTATCGCTGGATAGCAAGCCATCTTTGATGCATTCCGATAGACCCTCTTGGAAGACTAATATGAGAGCCTCCTCGTTCCAGGAAAGTTCAGAGGAAAGGGTATGAAATTGAATTACATATTCTCCGACCGTCAGGTCCTTCTGGCAGAGTCGAAGAATGTCTGAAGCCGCAGAAGTCGTGTTAGCAGGCTCATTCAAAATAATCTGAAAAGTTTTTAGAAAGTCCGGGAGGGTGGAGAGAATCAGGCTGGACCTCTCTAATAGAGGTGAAACCCAAGCCAGAGCTTGACGGGACAACAGGGAGATCACATAGGCAATCTTGGCCTTGTCTGTCAAGAAATTTTCTGGTTGCAGTTTAAAATGCAATTTGCATTGGTTAAGGAATCCCTGGCAGAGTTTAGGATTCCCGTCAAATTTAACTTGGGTAGATAGCGGGATACGGGACCCGCTGGAAACTGGCATAGCGGCAGGAGTAACTGATTGACCATGAGCCATCATGATTTGCTGGGAAGTCCCCATATGATTGCTAATTTGATGTAAGCAGGACACTACTTGGACCATAGTTGCTTCCTGTTGTTGTATCCTCGCTGTTAAGTTTTAGACAGAGTGGGCCCCCTGGGGGTTTTGCCCGGCCTGATTCATTTGGCTAGAACAAACTGTCATGATCTGAGTATGTTTGAGATCAGTGGCGGGGTTCCAAGGGGCGTGTAGGACGACTGGCACCATGGTGGAAGCTGGGAGGCCGGAGGTAGTGCTTGTGCATAGGAGGTAGGCAGAACTAGGTGAACCAGGACGGTACAGCAGACTGCTGGACTGGACTGGATTTCTCTAGAGACTGGACTGGACAGCGGACTGCTGGACTGGACTGGATTGCTCCATAGACTGGACTGGACAGCTGACTGATGGACTGGACTGGATTGCTCCAGAGACTGGACTGGACAGCAGACTGCTGGACTGGACTAGATTGCTCCATAGACTGGACTGGACAGCAGACTGCTGGACTGGACAGCGGACTGCTGGACTGGACTGGATTGCTCCAGAGACTGGACTGGACAGCAGACTGCAATGGATTGCTCCAGAGACTGTACTGGACAGCGGACTGCTGGAGAGCAGGCAGGCTGGTAGCAGTAGTGCAGGCAAGCTGGTGACTGCAGTGCAGGCAAGCTGATAGCAGTAGTGCAGGTAAGCTGAAAACTGTAGTGCAGGTAAGCTGGTAGCTGTAGTGCAGGCAAGCTGGTGACTGCAGTGCAGGCAAGCTGGTACCTCTGGAGGGCTGGAGAGCGGCCGTCTGCCACTGAGCATGACATTCATATTTGGTATTGACTGTTACTAACTGCTAGATTTTTGTCCTCCTCCTTACTATTTTGCCCCCTCCCTCTCCTCCATGTAGCCTCTTTATTGTTGTTGAGTTTTCTTTATATTTGCATGCCTAATCTTATACCCCTTTCACACCCAAATCCTGGGTCTCCCCCAGGAAAATGAACTTGGCTTACAAAAGCAGACAGTGATCCCCATCCCCCAATTTGCATATTTTTAATGGAACCTGGGTTGCCCCTTTTATACCACAGCACAGGTTAGGCTATCCCAGAAATAATTCTGGTATCGACCAGGGTCATGGACCCAGGGCAACAGACCCGGGTTGACCCATTCACACTGACACCCAACCAGGGTTATTCCCGGGTCCATAGCTCAGTGTCTTGCTATGATATGTCTACTGTTTTTATTCTGTATGCAAAACAGCTGCTATATGGTCTTAAGGTAGAGATTTTCCTTGCAACCATCTTCACTTCTTCTGCCAATGCAAGGAATTATATATAACTATTTATTCCACCAATAACTCATCTTATATGATAGCTTTTAGCATTATAAAGTAACAGTACAGAAGATACACAAAAAAAGCCTCTTAGATCAACAAAATACACTGACTAATAAACCTGAAACATTTCTTGTCAATCACCTAGAGAGAAAAAAGATTGTTGTATGTCAATAGTGTATTCCATATAAAAGCCATGATAGTACAGAGACCTTTAACCAGGAAGCCATTAGAGGTGTTCCAAATGTGATAATTACTGCAAGCTCTTGCTTTCTAACGAATTCCTGTCCTACCTTTTCAGCAGATTCATTCTTCCTTAAAATATAAATCAATAAAGGAAAGTGCCTTGATGTAAATATAGTGGAGCAGGGGCATACGGGCAGTTGCTTGTTTGACCATTTTAGCCTAGAGGAGCTTTTAAAAGTGACCCAGGCATTATTAATAGCATGGAACAGGGGATAAAAAGCTCTTAGATTCTCAGATTTGATGATTTTGATCATGAGATGGGGCCTGATCCAGAACTACAGTTCGAAGCGATTTTACGCGTGGCGGAGACGTAAAATCGCTGTTTAGAACGCACTGCGCATGCGCACCATAGAAAATCCGCACATTCACGTAGCGTAATTGTGAATGTATGGGCCATTCACGTATATGTCACGTAAATACTTACGTGTGGGCGTGCCAAATTTATGTTACTCGAAAATACGTCTGAAATACGTGAAGTAGGCGGGGGGTGGTATTTAAAGTGTACAGTATGGGCGTGCTTAGCTGCGTAAATTCGTTCAGCCCATACGTACGCGTGCGTATGACAGCGGTTACGTTGGAAAAAGTTAAGGTAGGGTTTGGGAAACGTATCTTGACTAAATACGTCCATACAAGGGGTGTGCCGAGGGGAGTGTAGCGAACTTACATGCACAAAAATACGCTCCGCGAATAAACGTACGGCACACGTAGTTCTGGATCTACCCCATGATCTTTAATTGTATTTCTGTAAATACAGTTGAAAATTGAAAAAGAAAAAAATTCAACCATTTATGTGTTACAGCAACTATGGTAAGTTTAATAATATATATTGGGGACTTAATAGTATATGTATAAATTGGATCTAAAATGTATTACACCAATATGTAATATATACAATATATGGGTAGTGGGTATGTATTTGTATAAAAATGTCACAAATTTGTAAATATACAAAGTGGGAGAGAACATGGGTCTAAGAAAATATGTAAAAGAGCAAAGGAGTTAATGTTTTAATAGCAGGACCATAGCAAGGGTAGAGGGGGTGGGGTTAAGTGAAGAAAGGAGTTATGGTGAGGATAAAGGATCTGATTCAGACTTAAGAAGGAGCTTGGCCCATTTAGTCTTCCCATGTGTTTTCGTAAACTATACTAACTCTAGAACCAATTTGACCCACAATTTAGTTTAAGATTTTGGTTATCCTTATAGCTATCCCTAGCATGTTTAAATTGTTCTACTGTGTTAGCCTTCTTAGAAATTAGGCCATTATACTTGTCAACTACCCTTTTCAGTTAATTTGTTCTCCTATACATTTCAACAAAACTTACCACCCTCCAATTTATATGCAATACCCTCATGTTGTACCGCATTTCTTTATTTGAAAAATGAAGACCTCCTGAACCAGGTTAAACCCTTTGATATAACTGAGAGGTAATATACATGTTCTTTCTTTCTATGTTTAGTGACAAATGCCATGCACTACTTTAGTTTTCCATCTTTGTAAAAGCCTCTAATGTATTTATGTCCTGAAGATAGTAATGTAACCAGTGGAGTACCCTAGGGTTCTGTACTTGGACTAGTACTATTTAATATCTTTATAGGTGATATTGCCAGTGGTATTGAAGGGAAAATATGCCTTTTTGCAGATGACACAAAGATATGTAACAGGGTAGACATGCCAGGAGGGGTACACAAAATGAGGGATGGTCTAGGTAGACTGGAGGAATGGTCAAGAGTGTTGCAACTGCAGTTTAATGCCAAAAAGTGAAAAATCATGCACTTGGGGTACAAAAACTCAATATATCATTAATGACTCTACATTAGAAATTACTGAGGAGGAAAGGGATCTAGGAGTCATTATTTCATGTGACTAAAAAGGTAAGCAAGCAATGTAACAAAGCAATGAGCAAGGCACCTCAGATGTTTGGTTGCATAGAAGTAGTGATGCCCCTTTATAGATCGTTGGTACGACCTCATCTAGAATACTATGTTCAGTTCTGGAGGCCATATCTCCAGAAGGACATAAGTACATTAGAGACTGTGCAAAGAAGAGCAACTGAAATGGTCCATGGTCTGTGTCACACAACATACCAAGAAAGGCTAGAGGAACTCAACATGTATAGCTTGGAGCAGAGAAGGGAGAGTGGGGATATGATAGCAGCTTTCAAATATATCAAGGGTTATGACAGACTAGAGGAGGGTGGCATTTTTCAAAGAAAGAGGTGCAATAGAACACAAGGGCAAGAAAAGGTGTAATAGAACACGAGGGCATGGATATAAACAGGAAATGTGCGGAAAAATTACTTCACTGAAGGGTGATAGATAAGTGGAATATTCTCCCATCTGAGGTGGTTGAGGCCAATACAGTAGAACAATTTAAACATGCTTGGGATAAATATAAGGGTATCCTAAATTGTAAACCAAATTGAGGGTAAATAGGGTCTAGGGTCAGTATAGGTTTGAATAAACAAATGGGCATACTAGATGGGCCATGTGGCTCTTATCTGCCATCACTTTCTATGTTTCTAAGTTTCTGGAGGGCAAGTTTTGAGGTGATTTGGACGGTTGAAGTTCAGTATGGTACGGCAGTTGACGGAAGTAAGAGTGTTCTTGGTGGAAATCTGAGGTGACTGAATTAAGGTGGAGAGTAAAGTTGAATCTGGGGAAAAAAGTATAGTCGGTGGTATCCAGAAAAATTGAGAGAGAGGCAGAGAAGAGAATCGGAGGCGGTGTGAAGTGTTTTGGGAGGTGATTGAAGGTGACGGGAGCGAGATAGAGCAGAGAGCCGGTGGCAGTGAGCGTAGATAACAGAGGTGACTAGAGAGAGAGAGACGGAGGAGAGGTCAGATGGAAAGGAGTGTTACTGGACGATATCGGAGGTGACAGGAGCGAGTTGGAGTAGTGAGTTGGAGGTGGAGAGAAGTATAACGGAGGTGATTGGAGGTGCCGGGAGTGAATCGGAGGAGAGAACTGGTGACAGTGGGGTAGAGACATTGGTAGTGAGCTGAGGGGTACTATCAAGGTGGATCAGAGAAAGGAGTTGGTGGCAGAACGGAAAGGATAGTGTTGAACATAGGGAGAGTTGCTACAGAAATCATAAATTCTGTCAGAAGGACATTGGAGGAGTTGGTGGATAGAAAAAGGAGTGAGAACGTGGTGGGAGAATTAAGAGAACTCTCTAAGCATTATAAATAAATTTGTCATCCAACTTTATATATTTAATATTTAACTGTTAATTATAGGCATAAATTAGAATTGTTAAAGTGTTACCGTATACAAGAAACAAGTTGCTAACAAGATATTCTAAGTGTTGTGCAGGAGGGGTTGGAGTTGGTTTGGGCAAGTGTAGTGGGAAGGGAAACGGGTAAACTGTATAACTGAATTGTATGTAATAGTTACACGTATTTTCATTGTCTGAATCTGTACAAACTGTACTTGATATCTGAATCAATTTTATTGTTAAAACCTAGGTTTCATGCAAAGAAATTGACCAAAACAAAAGTACTAAAAATAAACAGAATATTTTGAAACACAATTTTGTGTCTTTCCTCTGAGTCATTTACTTGCTGTCACACCTCTCCGCAATTCCTCACATTGGACCGTATGCAGAGTCTTCCGATATGAGTTACTGCGCATGCGCAGTAATTTTGTTACGACATCTACGTCAGGGTTGCTGACTCTACCGGAATGTCCGGGAGACTCCCGAAATTCGGGCAGTACTCCCGGTATCCCGGGAGACCCAGCAAATCCCCCGCAAGTGACTTGAGGCCCGTGGTTTTACTGAACCCACGCCCTCAAGTCCTGCCCCCCTGCCTAGCAACACTAGTATACTAGTGTTGCTAGGCACAGGAAGGGACTTGATGACGCAATCCGCGGCATTAAGCCCCGTCCGACCCCTATTTCAACTAAAAACGGGTAAGTATGAACAAGGGGCAGAGCCTAATGACGTGATTTGCATAACCGCGTCATTAAGCCCCGCCCCCTCCATGTGTCGCTAGCTTCCGGAGATCCCGGAGAGAAGCTGCCAAAAGTCGGCAACCATGATTACTTGTTGCAACGTAGATTGCGTATACGCGGTCTTTAAGCTCTACATACGGACCATTGATTCTTAGCATTCGGTCACCACATTTGTATTTCCAATGTTTCTGCTTTTCGACTTTTTTCTTTATTTACTATGAATTTATGTCTCTTATTTGCTTTGTGTGTGCCATACTTAGGTATTGCTAATAAACAATGTTGTGCTTTGAACAGTAATTAATTTAAACCTTGACTTCATTTCTTTCATTACTGCCCCACATGTACAAATGCAAAACCACACTTATATTTGTATCTGGATTGTGCTGTTATTGATTCCTGTTATTTGTGTGGATCCTTTTTTTTTCCTTTTACTGACTGCATCAGGCCATAATTTATAATGGAATAAAATCTGCAGTTACTGCCAATACTGAATAAAATTTAAATTGCTGGGTTTACAGACTAAAAAGTATAGATGGAGTATGGAGAGTGATATGTAAACAATGAAACTAGTCACTAGTGTTTTTGGGTATACTATTTGAGGTATGTCACTAGATGGCAGTATAGAACAGCACTCTGAAGCTACGATTTACAGATGCCAAACCTGCTGCTCAGGGACATAGTAAAATGCTATAAATTTTGGTGTGGCTTGTTATTTATTTTTCTGCCCCATGAGGTTTATTTGTTAAGCTATGACAGTATAGTTTAGGGCAGTATGCCTCTGAAAGTCTCATTGATTTCAACACATGACTTTAGCACAGGAGTTTATTGAATAAAGTGTTTGCTCATTTTTCTGAAGGATCTTTGTCCTAAGGCAGTGTGACCATCAGAGAATCTTTCATCGCAGAGAGACTGAGAAGTACTAATAGTATATAAACTGATTCAATACAGAAAAAAAACCATCTGAAATTCTACATCTGAAATGGATAATGGGTTTTATTTAGATTTCATGCTGTATGCTGTGCAGTAGGCAATAAAAAAAATATAATTTTCAGTTAGATACATGTCTAAGGACCAATTGATCATGGTCATTATGATTATATAGTAACACTTATATCTAAGTCCATTTCACAGTATATTTAATTATTCACATCAACACCTGGCCCACTGGAAATAAATATCTTTTCCACAGGGAAAAACCCATTAGATTTTATTTAATGATCAGTACCCAAAGCACCCAGAAGGAGCTCACATTAACATGAGGAAAACATACAAATTCCACAGACTGCAATGCCTGCACCTCACATTCTTCAACCTCCTCTATTTCCATACATAGAATCTGCTACAACATTTCTCATGTTTTCCTTGAAAGGATTAAACTGCACGAGAGCACATTGTGCTGGATCCAGAACAACGTCCGTCACCCACAATAAGTCCGTCAGATGCCGAAAATGCCAACTTAAAGACTGCATATACGCAATCTACGAAACGATACGTAGATTAACCTAAATTAGTTACTACGCATGTGCAGTAGCTATTTTTGGCAACTGACGTATTATGGGTGATGGACATTGTTCTGGATCCAGCCCATTATGATTAGTATTTCCCCTTCTCTCTTTGCTTCTGAAAGATAACAGATCTATTGTTCCTTCTGACATTATAATAGTCTATATTCATTATATTTTAGTACACAACTACGGTAGTTCAACATACACCTTTTTTATAAGGCTAGTGGCTTTGCACGTTAAGCAAATACCAATGAGGAAATAGTCCTGCAAACAAGAGATATATATAAGTATTAAAATATAGTGTCTATGCTATATTCATTAAACTGTAACATATTTTCCTTTCATTCTGTAGTTGGTCAACTTAAATATATAATGTCCCCAATTTATGTTACCTAATGCTGGTCGGTTTATTTTATGTTCTAGGTGTGTTTTTACAATAGGAAGGCCCAGCTAAATGTAGATAATGGGGTAAAGCATGATCCTGAGGTAATTATTATACACAGGGAAAGATTTATTTATGGTTTTGATGGTTATGTTTTTATTTATATATATATATATATATATATATATACATACATACATACATACACACACACACACATTTTATTTATTTGACTCTAGCTGTTCGCACCATGTAACATATTTGACTGGATGGGTTCTTTTTTCCATTTCACTGATATCTAGAAGTTGCATTTCATGGCACATTAAAACTTTTAATAATATAAATTGCCAATGCAAACAATAGGGTTAGCAATACTTTAAAGTGAACTGTAAATGACACATTCCAGGGTGGTTGGAGACAGGCTTTTATACAATGGCACATTTATAGCAGTAGTTAGACTCAGTAGTTTTATCTGCTGTGAAACGTACTTGGGGTGCTGGCAAAGCCCCATAGATTCTCTATGGGGTTCAGGTTCGACGAGTTTGCTGGCCAATCTAGCACAGTAATCCCACGGTCATTGGTTCCTTTGGCATTGTGTGCAGGTGCCATGAAGTCACCATCTCCATAAAGCTTGTCTGCTGAAGGATGCATGAAGTGCTCTAAAATGTCCTGGTAGACAACTTCGTTGACTCTGGACTTAATAAAGCACAGTGGACCAACACCAGCAGATGACATGCCTCCCCAAATCAACACAGACTGTGGAAACTTAACACTGGACTTGGATTGTGTGCCTCTCCATTCTTCCTCCAGACTCTGGGAACTTGGTTTCCAAATGAGATGCAAAATTTGCTCTCATCAGAAAAGAGGAATGAGCAACAGACCAGTTTTTTTTTTCTTTAGCCCAGGTAAGACGCTTGTGACGTTGTTTGTTGTTCAGGAGCGTCTTGACAAGAGGAATACGACATTTGAAGCCCATGTCCAGGATCCGTCTGTGGTGACTCTTGGTGCACTAACTCCAGCTTCAGTCTACTCCTTGTGGAGCTCCCTCACACTTTTGAATGGCCTTTTCCTGACAATCCTCTCCAGGCTTCGGTCATCCCTGCTGCTTGTGCACCTTTTTCTTCCACACTTTGCCCTTCCACTTAACTTTCTATTAATGTGCTTTGATACAACACTTTGAGAACAGCCAATTTATTTAGCAATTTCCTTTTGAGGCTTTCCCTCCTTGTGGAGAGTGGCAATGATGCTTTTCTGCACAACTGTCAGGTCAGCAGTCTTCTCCATGATTGTGAGTTCTACTGATCCAGACTGAGCGACCATTTAAAGGCTCATGAACCCTTTGCAGGTGTTTTGGAATAATTTGCTGATTAGAGTGTGACACTTTGGGCCTGATCCAGAGATACGCCCGTCGTCCTAGCCGATTTCAGCCGATCTGCGCATGCGCTAGGCAGATGTTGTCCGGCGTCGCTACGGCAATGCTCGATCGTGGATCGGGCGTCCGTAGCAGCGCCGTAGGGACGCTGGAGGGGACGTCCTCCAGCGTCCCTACATTCAGGTTAGCGTAGGTGGGCGGGGGGAGGTAGTTAAATGAGGGTGAGAGGGAGAGCTAAGCGGCCATACGCTCCTGTGCGAGCGTATGGCCCCTTCCTTACGCCGGCTGAAGTTAGGGTAGCCTTCAGCCGGCGTAAGGAAGGGGCCATACGCCCACACAGGGGGGGTGTCGAGGTAAGTGAACGCCGATACGCTGTGCTTTAGTAAGCACAGCGCATCGGCGTAGTTCAGGATCAGGCCCTTTGAGCCTACAATATTGAACCTTGTCACATTATTCTAATTTCATGAGATTTAGATTTTGGGGTTTTCATAAGCTGTAAGCCATAATCAACAAAATTAAAACAAATAAATGCTTGAAATATCTCACTTTGCATGTAATAAGTCTATATAATATATTAGTTTCACCATTTAAGCTAAATTACTGAAATAAATGAACTTTTGCACAATATTTAAATTTTTCGAGTTTCACCTGTAGGTCTTTGCAAATAGACCTCATAAAATCTAACTTCTAACACCAACTTGTAGCAGGTCAGGTAATGATGAGTTAAGAGCAGGACACAGTTTTCAGCAAAAGGTAGCTTTTATTTTACCATGAAAAGTCACACAGTCCAGTAAAAGCAAATAGCTAAATCACAGCAAACAAGTGTTCACAGCAAGTGTAAATGCAATCATTGGTGTATGCAGCAACAGGTGAGGTGTCAGGTTTCAAACAGCTTTCTAGACTTAACACTACTGTAGGGGGCTGATCCAGAGATTGGGAAAAAGGGTAAAACAGATGCAAGTGTACAGCTCAGCTAAACCATGCACAGTGAGGGGTGTTAATTATTTTTAAATCTAGGGAAAATACTTTACGTTTGCACATAGAACTCAAATACTGCATAGCTTTATGTTTAATCTATAAAATAGAGTTGAGCCAGGGTTGCCGACAACTGAAAGCTTCCCTCCGGGAGAACCCGGAAGGAAGCTATTGATTATGAGGGGCGGGGCTTAATGATTTATGTAAATCACAGCATTAGGCCAAGTCCCCTGCCAATCAACCGCGCTAACTCAAACGTAGCGCGGGTGGGAGGGAGGGCTTCACGTCATTTTTAAACGTCGGGGCTTTCGGTAGGTTTGCCGACTCTCCCGGGAGAACGGCCCAAATTCCGGGAGTCTCCCGGATATTTCGGTAGAGTCGGCAACCCTGAGTTGAGTTAAGAAACTCCACCTCTCAATTCTAATTCTGCTTTCAAATTTTAAATTTGCCTCCCCTAGCAGCTCAACATAGGACTCATAAGATCATTTTCCTGTGATAATGCCTGTTTTCATGTGAATAAAACTGTATAAAGCATGGTTGCCAACTCTCCCAGAATGTCCGGGAGATTCTTGGAATCCTGAGAGATCTCCCGGACTCCCGGGAGAGCACTTTTTTCTCCTGGAGACAAGCTCAGCTGAGCCATGCTTCCTAACTGTCCTGAGAGATTAGACTCTCGGGACAAAGGGCCTGATCCAGAGCAACGCTCGCAAGCGAGCGTACGCTCATCGTATGCGAATAATTCTAATTCTGCTTTCAAATTTTAAATTTGCCTCCCCTAGCAGCTCAACATAGGACTCATAAGATCATTTTCCTGTGATAATGCCTGTTTTCATGTGAATAAAACTGTATAAAGCATGGTTGCCAACTCTCCCAGAATGTCCGGGAGATTCCCGGAATCCTGAGAGATCTCCCGGACTCCCGGGAGAGCACTCTTTTCTCCTGGAGACAAGCTCAGCTGAGCCATGCCTCCTAACTGTCCTGAGAGATTAGACTCTCGGGACAAAGTTTTGTTTATTTTTAAAAGACACTGCTGTGTTATATGCGGCAGTGGCTTTTCACAGAGCACAGCACAGGTAATACAGGGCTCCTACGGGAGCCCTGTAGGACCAAACCTGTTACTGAATGGTAGTGACCCTAAGATATATGGTCACTGCCACTCAAGTAAAGAGATTTGGTCCCGTAGGAGCCCTGTATTACCAGTGAACACATGACTGCAGAGCAGACGCCAGGGAGAGAGAGAGCCAGACAGGAGCGCTGCGGATGAAGCAGAAGACATCAAAGGTAAGTGAGAAAATAAATAAATGGGCTGGCATGGAGGCTGGCATTAAGGGGCAGATATGGAGGCTGACATAAATGGGCAGATATGGAGGCTGGCATTAAGAGGGCAGACATGGAGGCTGGCAATAAGGGGGCAGGCATGGAGGCTGTCATTAAGGGGGCAGACATGGAGGCTGCCATTAAGGGGGCAGACATGGAGGCTGGCATTTAGGGGGCAGACATGGAGGCTTGCATTTAGGGGGCAGACATTGAGGCTGGCATTAAGGGGGCAGATGGAGGCTGGCAAAAAGAGGAAGACATGGAGGCTGACAGTAATGGGGCAGACATGGAGGCTGGCAATAAGGGGACATATATGGAGGCTGGCATTAAGGGGCCAGACATGGAGGCTGGCAATAAAGGGGCAGACATGGAGGCTGGCAATAAGGGGGCAGACATGGAGGCTTACACTGGCCATTACAAGGGGCAGGCATGGAGGCTGCCATTGGCCATTACAAGGGGCAGACATGAAGGCTGGCCATAATAATAAGGGGCAGACATGGAGGCTGGACATAATAATAAGGGGCAAACATGGTGGCTGGACATAATAGGGGGCAGACATGGAGACTGGACATAATAATAAGGGGCAGACATGGAGGCTGGTCATAAAAAGGGGCAGACATATCGAGCCTACAGGGGACGTCTGGAGAATACACAGGGGAGTATGTGGAAGTCTGGAGAATACACAGGGGAGTATGGGGAAGTCTGGAGAGTACACAGGGAAGTATGGGTAAGTCTGGAGAATACAGGGGAGTATGGGGAAGTCTGAAGAATACATAGGGGGTATGGGGAAGTCTTGAGAATACAGTGGCGTTTCGTATGGGGAAGTCTGTAGAATATAGGGGCTTATGGGGAAGACTGGAGAAAACACAGCAGCTTATGGGAAAGTCTGGAGAATGCATGGGAAGTCTGGAGAATGCATGGGGATTAGGGGGAAGTTTGTAGAATACAAGGGAGTAGGAGGAAGGTGTGGAAAATACATAAAATCACTCTAATACATACAAAGACTGTTGTAGATATTTATTACATTATTTGAACTCCCACCAACTAGAAATATCTGACTTTTGAAATGTGTAAATTATTACTTTGCAGGACACCCATACACAAACACTGGCGACACAGGGACTGCCCCCTGGCAATGCAGGGATCGCCCCCCCTGGTGACGCAGGGACCGCCCCTATTCTTTTTACTTTTGTCCCTGAAATTATTTTTCAAAAGTAGGCAACTTTGGTATAAGGTAATAAAAAAAAAAAAAATTTTTTTACATAAAAATTAAAATATACTTTCAAATATTAGTAAATGTAAAAAAGAAAAAGAAAAACATACCTGTCCGGGAGACGTGTCCAACTCTGAAGATTTAAGAGTCCCAATATGAAGACACTGTGCACTCCCACAATGGAGTCTCTGTAAATACGAAGTATGAATGAAATGTCCTGCGATGAGCACAGAGATCATCACGAGACCTCGCAGGATAGGTAAGTATTAGTAAATTAATTGAATAAGCTGGCAGGCTCGCTGCGAGGATAAGCGAGCCTGGATCAGCTTCATTCATTTAAAAACAAACTGCTATGTAAATAGAGCCAATGGTATCTACTCTTGCACCTAAAAAGAGATGTAAGTGCAGCTCTGGATCAGACCCCTAGAAGCATAATACAACACTCCCTGTCACTAATCAATATGCACTAAGGGGCTGGTTCAGAGCTGCACTTACACTTTTTGTAGGTGCGAGTGTATACCTGAGCAATACCGTGTTGAATTGCAAGGGGAGGCAAATTTACATTGCAAAAGCAGAGTTCTCCCTGTCACTTTCACCTGGCATATAACTCAGGCAAGAGTGGACTCTTTGGTGGCTACCCGGGGTCCACACTCAGCAATAGTCAAACAAAAAGGTCCCGCAATGGTATGTGATATATATATATATAAACACTGTGCAGAAGTCATTAATGGCTGACGCGTTTCGCCTTTAACCAAATATATTTTCTAAGTGATGTGTAGATAGTGCTTATGTGGTCTCTTTTAAATCTTCATAGCACAACTTGACCATAACTAATCAGTGACTACAATCCTTAATTATATTAGCTGACGAAATCACCTCTCTGAGTGCTAGTCTCTCATATTCCATACCAAGTCTGATGTTAGAGAAAGGTCCTGCCATCGGGGCCTATAGCCCTGGATCCACAGACATCTGTTTTGTTGGTGTCCGGATGGATGAATTGAAGACTGAGGTGTTGAGTAAACAAAGTGCTGTGGTGGCTGTCTGCTTACATTTCAACGACTAGGTAGGTTCACTTATTGCCCCATAATTTGAATTCTTCATGGCCTTTATGGTAGTGTTGAAAGCAGTGCTTAGAGACATGATAGTTCTTGTCAAATGCTTAATTACACATTTGAATCCCAAATATGCTCTATTGGGTTGATCTATAAATAAGGCTGAGATGTCATGTGCTTTGTGGCATGATGTATTACAAAATGATGCAAGGAGACTTTACTTAACATGACTCAGAGGTTCACCTATTTCCTTTTTACTGAGATCCTCAGCTGTGAGTTTTACCAACTCTTTGAATCTCGCCTGCTTCTCTCTATCTCAGATCTTCGGCTGTTGTCAGAAAGTGTTTTTTTTCTGGGGTGAGAACCTGCTCATTGCCCAGGGGTGTCACTCAGGGTCCAAGACTGAAGCCTGTTACCAGGTTTTCCTTCCCTGGTGGTCTAGGGGAATTCTCCTCCTCTTCTGAGCTTCACCTACTACCAAGGGTCTAAGCAGCTCTTTTCCGTGCTTCTGAGCAATAGGCCTTCCATGCTGCTGGTGTTGAGTTTCCTCTCTAGGCTGCTGCTAATTTTTGCTGCTGCTCCCTTGCTGATCCTCCACTGCCGGCATCCTCCCTTTGTCTGAATTAAATAGTAGCATTTAATATTACTATTTGATTGCATAGAAGTATTATTTATAATGAAAATATGTGGCAGAGGGCAAATAGCTAACTAAATCCTATATAACAACACCCATCCTGTATGTTTATGTGAGAAGCATTTTAGTTTCAAATAATTGTCCTTTACATTCAAAAATGTCGTTCTTTAAAGTTAAATCTTTGCCAAAGGTAATGGTTATTACAAGTACATGTTTAAGGGTAGCTAATGCAACAATAACATATACTGGTAAGGTAGAAAATAAATACACAGCCTTATGGCTACATGAGACCTTCTAAACAAAATATCCAGAGGTGCTTATTCATTACATGGCCTTGCTAGTGAATTTTGGTACCATGCTTTACAATAAACATAGTGAAAATACGGCATTTTATAGGTAGAATTCCTATTTGGCATCAACTGAATAGATTGCAGGAGAGTCACAGAACTGAGTCACCTTGTAATCAGGCTAAGGAAGGAGGTGGTGGTTTTCTTGCGGTGCAACAACACATTTCAGAAGTATTATTTCTGAACACCTATAATTACAGGACATGGAATCACAGTGTGAGGTCACTGTTTGCTTCTCACCATCTCTGTTAACTAAAATCAGCCTTTAAGAATGCATTGCTACTTAGGAAACACCAAACAGGTTAATGTACCAGACATTTGCAGATATTTTGTGTGTTATTGTGTCTAAAGAATATTAAGCAACCTATTTATTGAAATGTTTGGGGGGAGGTTTGTGCCAGTGGTTCTCTGCTCAGACATAGAGAGTTGTTCCAGGCTGATGCACATGTCAAGAGAGGCGGGGAAGGAGGACGAGTGATGAGTTTTATGACAACTCTCTCTACAGAATATACTATGATATTTTCTGTACCTGGCAGATACTGTATTTTGGAGTTTCTGCTGATGCTATGTAATAATGTTGCATAAAAGGCTTTGCTGGACTTTAAGATAAGATTTTGCCTCCAAGTTATTGGTACATGCTCAGCGACTGGTTATCAACTTTTAGTCTGGGGGGCATATATAAGCAAGTGGCTCCGTATGTTCAATTCCCCTCCCCCTTCCCCACTACAAGTAAAAAAAAAATCAGACAACAAAAAATCCTAAGTTACCCCACCTGCACCCTCCTCCACTGTCCAGCACCGTTTCTCCACAGTGAATGGCTGCCAGCGGTCTGATGTTGGATAGATCCAGTCATACACCTACTGTACAGTATCAGCATGCTGACAGCCATTCACTATCTGGTTGGCAGCTGCGAGACAGGTAGAGAATGCTGCCCCTCTGTGTCATGGTCATATACATTATCTAGTGCGAAAATCCACTAACTGGAGTTAAATGCACCAGCAAAATAGGTGCAAGGGTAAACCTGAGGAAAACCATGCTGCAATGTGAGGGGAGGCAAATTTAAACTGTGAAAACAGACTGAGGGCCGGATTCAGAGCTGTTCTTCCGTCTTTTTTTCAGACAGAAGCACAGCCAAAATGAGCACTGCGCATACTCACAACAGGAGCGAGCACAGAAAGATGGGTGCAAGTGTACCCATCCGCCTCTACTGTGCCAGTGGTACAGGGAGTTCCACGATATTTAAATGAGGAAAGGGGTGTTTTTCTCATTTAAATATCCACTGTAGTGGTGCACGGTGCCTACGCATCAGCCATACTCTTACACCATCCCTTCAGACCGCATTTACGCAATCTACGTAAGGAAAAGATACGTAGATAACGTAAAAAATGTACTACCTATGCGCATTAGGGAAAAACGCTAAACACCAGACATATGGGTTATACGTCCGGTAGTCTGCATAAGGCCCTATATGAGCTGTATGTGCAAAGGTAAAGTTTTTTCCCTATTCAAATAAATTAGCACCACTTGTATTACAAAATTGGTTTAACTGAGCTTCCACCTGTTTTGCACTTACTCTCAGGGCCTCATTTACTGAGGTCGATTTTTTGCAGCGATTCTACATCGATCATTATCGCTGGGTATTAGCAGCGATTTTTTACCAAAAATAGCGTCATTTACTATGCCCGCATCGATGTAGAATAGCCGTCGATGTGAATCGATTTTAAAATAGAAAAATCGCCATGCCTCCATTTGAAAATCAGCATGTATTTTTCAATCACTTATCCTGCCGACGCATATACTACTATAAGGAAAAGCATGACCATGTGTTTGTGGCCATGCTAATCCTTATAGCAGTGTAAGCAGCAGCCTGATAAGTGATAGAAGTCTCTAAGCAAATGTGTCATGTGTTCCTAAA
This sequence comes from Limnodynastes dumerilii, assembly GCA_011038615.1. Taxonomy (NCBI): domain Eukaryota; kingdom Metazoa; phylum Chordata; class Amphibia; order Anura; family Limnodynastidae; genus Limnodynastes; species Limnodynastes dumerilii. Next base: position 21,679 of record WWET01002746.1, on the reverse strand, counting down.
AATGTAAAAAAAAAGTACCCAAATACACATTGCAATATTACACGACCTAACACTACATGTTAAACCGTGAATAAAATGTGTAAAATATGTCCCTTACTGTGTCGCTAGAATAGAATGGTGGCCACCGTCATAACATGTACCCTAAAGTACCCTATAAAAGGGGGCCCTCTAGCGACAGACCGGTCATTAGTAGCAGGGACACAGAAGAGGAAGAAGGACTGCAAGTGCCAGAAGAGGCCGAAGACCAGCTGCATGCACCGGAACAACCTCTTCAAGCAAGGTGACAAGCATCTTCAAGCAATATTGAAAGAAGATCTTCACAAGAAGCTGAAAATCCAAGCAAGTCATCCCAAGACATATGACTGCTAAACGGGACATTTATTTATTATTTTAATTCACATTTGTCATGCAAAATACACTTTAGGGTACATGTTATGACGGAGGCCACCATTCTATTCTAGCGACACAGTAATACCGTGCTCACACTGTCGCCCCGTCAAAAACCCAGGATTTTCTAGGGGCACACAGCAGCACAGCAGGGGGGACCCCGTTCACACTGCAGCTTAGACTTGGGAAATTCCCGGGTCAGGCCGTTCACACTGAACACGGTCTGCCCTGGCTTTAGTGTGAGTCATCAGTAGAAGTGGTGTGATAGGCTAAGAAAAGATTAGGTCATTTAAAGGGGACTATCTTTTTGTCACACAGTGATGATGTTTAAAGTGGGTGGTGTTATGACTCAGGTCATTCTTTTGAAGATGGCTGATGAGCAAGTTGTGTTGAGCCCTGTGCTAGTGCTTTATTGTGCTATTTTGATGTTTCACACAGCTAATGAGTGCTTGCTGCAGCTGCTAACACTGTGCTTCATTGCACAGTGTGGATTCAAGAGGAAGATGGCGCAATTCATGGCCAAGAGGGAGACTAGGCTACGACATTATATGCGCAGGAGGAGAGCTTTCATCAAGTCCACCATATCCTCCATTATGTTACTAAGCACAGAGAGAAACAGAAGAATGTGGTTCAGAGACCACAGTCACGGAGAAGCTTTCTGGGCCAGGGTGGAAGCTTATGATGAAGACGAGTGGATGGCACACTTCTGCATGTCTCGTGGTACCTTCCAATATGTACTAGACCTTGGGGTAGATCCAGAACTACGTTTGCCGTTCGTTTATTCGCGTAGCGTATATTCGTGTGCGTACATTCTATACACTCCCCTTGGCACACCCCTTGAACGTACGTATTTTGTCAATATACGCTTTCCAAACCCTACCTTAACTTTTGCCAACGTAACCGCAGTGATCCGCGCACGTATGTATGGGCAACACGTATTTACGCAGCTAAGCACGCCCATACTGTACACTTTAAATACAACCCCCCGCCTACTTAACGTATTTCAGACATATTTTGGACTCACGTAAAATTGGCACGCCCACACGTAAGTA
>WWET01002746.1:8423-19365 GCA_011038615.1 Limnodynastes dumerilii | reverse complement strand
GGACGCCCTCTTTCCGTATAGGGGCAGCCACTTGTGCCGCCCTGGAGGGGAAATCGCCGGACGCGATAAAAGCTCTGAGACAGTGAAAGTCTGGGGTTTATAAAAAAATATGTTCGTCTGGATAGGTCATAGAGTATGTTATTGTCAGTGTGTGTCTTTTGGGGGAGCAGGAGCTCTGGCGCACCTAGGAGTAGCTGCTCACCTTCGGGGGGCACAGGGGGATTTTCTTCCGTTTTTGATGCATTGGATTAGATTAGTGTCCTGGAGGTTTCAGGGAGTTGTTTACCCTCATCAGGTGCGTCCGAGGCCAGGTACTCCCTACACCCCTCCCTATGTTTTTTCCCTGGGGGGCCTGAGGTGCAAGTCTAGGGTTAAGGTTAGTTGTTTTAAGTGACCAGTTAAAGGGATAAGTTAAGTTAAGTTATAGCAGGTTAATTTATGGAATATATATATATATATATATATATATATATATATATACTTTTTAAAACAACAATTAACTGTCAAAGTCTCCAGGGGCTGTTAAATTTTTTATTAAATTGTGGTTACAAGAATGCTGCTTCTGTTGTATGGTGGTTACTTGGGGGTGATCTCTGTTGTGTGGTGATCACTAGGGTGCAGTGTGTAATAAATGGCAGTCAATAGGGTGCAGAGTGTAATGTATGAGGGTCACTAGGGTGCAGTGTGTAATGTATGGCGGTCACTAGGATGCAGTGTGTATTGATGGTGGTCACAAGATGCAGCGTATATTGATGATGGTCACTAGAACGCATTCTATAAAAATAGAATCAAGTAATTTTTTTGATAATGGGTTCCTTTTAATAGTTTGCATGTGGTTTGTAGGGGGGGTGCCAACCACCCTTGAACTATCTTACTTAATGTAGCACACTGTGCTAGTCACATGGCAATGCAAGAATGATACTCTTGAAATGGACTGTGGATTTAGGATTCTTAGGAATGTTTTCAAATGAGCTGCATATCTGGGATTCAGGTCATATAGTTGTACATTTTATAGCCTAATTACAGTGGATCGGATTCACAGATACTTGTGTAATAAGTTTGATATATATACACACCTACGTTGCAAGGCAACACCCATGACACTCCCCCTCGCTCGGACGGATTTTTGGTGACTTACGCTTCCATAGGGCCCCCTTAACTCTACAGGCGTATATATGTGCCTAAATTGCTTAGGTACATTAATAACCACGCCCTCAAAAGGCCATTTAAATGCCTCTCCCCACCCACTTTCACTTAACTTCGCACATATGGAAGAAAACCACGCCCCTCCGTACGTATGTCACTAAGTACGATTTTGAAATCCGCGCCTAATGGACTTCCGTGCCTAAATCCTACGTAACTAGCATAAAAAAAAGTTACTACACATGCACAGTTACTCCGATCCTTAAAATACGCATGGAAAAAGTAGTAAAATCGTATCTGTGAATCCGGTCCGGTAACTTTAAATTTGGTTTAGTGAACAGATGGATTCAATAATTATCACGTTATTTATTACATAACACACTATATTAAGTGTGCAGGCCATGTCTAGCAGCAATTTATACTGTGTTGTTGGAGTTGCCCAATATTGTGATCAATGATTGGTTGTGACATATTTGTGTGATTTAATAAAATGGGAGAGGGTTCAAGATTCACTAGACAGCCACATTTCACTGTGAATCACTAATGTAGGCTCTGATATATAATCCTGCCAGTGTTCCAAGTCTAAGTACTTTTAATATCTCATGTGTATTTATGATTTCAAAAATTTCTAATTATTCATGAAAGTGACCAATTCTGTCCATGCATAACACAGGTCCTTTACTCAGTGAAAAAGTCTTTAAATCTCATACAAGATCATTTATTTAAACTAAATGGGTTTTCTCCAGAGCTTTGCACAGAAAAGGAAGCTTATAATTTTGGTCAGGCCATTACTGACCCTGCAGTCATTTCTAACGATGAACCAATGTTAATTTATTTCTTTCTTGTTCCATTTTTTATACATATCCTCTGAGGTCTATGTGGGATCAGAGTCGGTGGCTGTGACAGTGCATTTTATATTATCTCCCATTTACAAAATCAGCAACTTCTACCATGGAGAAGCAATTATGCAACCTCAGATTTATCCATTTCCAATTAGCCATGTTCAGTTCTGGCAGACACTACTGAAAATAATGTCCATTTATTTTATTTGAATTGTTATTATACACATAAAAAAGTTAAGGAGAAATTAATCAGAATTAGCCATTGATCATATAACTACTGCATATCTTTTTTTTTTTACCTCTTTTACCACATTTACTCTTGTCCATGGCAAAATTAGTAGTAAATATAATCAAATACAGAAATGCAAAGAAAAACTTAATGACATTGGGGTAGATCCAGAACTTGCCATACTTTTACTCGCGTAGCGTATTTACGCGTGCGTACCTTCTATACACTCCCCTGGGCACACCCCTTGAATGTACGTATTTTGTCCGAGATACGCTTTTCAAACCCTACCTTAACTTTTGCCCACGTAACCGATGTCACCCGCTGAAATACGTATGTGCAACACGTATTTACGCAGCTAAGCACGCCCATACTGTACACTTTAAATACAAAACTCCGCCTACATAGCGTATTTCAGACGTATTTTAGACTCACGTAAAATTGGCACGCCCACACGTAAGGATTTACGTGACACATACGTGAATGGCCCATACGTTCACAATTACGCTACGTTACAGAGCGTATTTTCTATGGTGCGCATGCGCAGTACTTACCAAAACGCGATTTTACATCTCCGCCACGCGTAAATTCGCTCACAAGCGTTGTTCTGGATCTGACCCCTTGCCTCCATAAAAATATTGTCCCAGCATACTGCTGTTTAACTTGTAACAATTCTACCATTCTATCTTGAGTGCAGGATTATATGTAAGGCCTAAACCAAGCCCTTACTGTACGATTTTCATACTACCCCTCCCACCTAGTATTAGTAAGACAATGTGTACTATTTAGATATGGTTAGGTTATGTATGTGAATAAGGCTTACATGTATCCGTGAAAATTGACTATTCAAAAATGTTAGTGGGACATTGCAAATTCATATTCAACCATTATATCCACTATGCTGTTCTAAAGTATTTACAGCAATTGAAATGAATTTATACTCTGATCTCTGATAGTCTTTGTATAATATAGACAGTGCAGGTCCAGTGCCATGTAGTTGCATACTACACTTTGCCATTGTTATTTAATCCTGATTTAGACCCAGTCAAGACTTCCACAAAAGGGATGTTTTCCGATCACTTGGATTAGAAAACACACACATTTGGCAACCATGTACACACCATATTCCCATTTTGGAGTTGGATTTTTTGATCCCAAAGTTCCATACTGGGAAAATTTCCGATGGTAGGGTGGGTGGGGCTGGATGCGGAAAGTGATCTGGCAACATAGGAGAGGGTGAAGTTTGTAAACTATACAGTTAAGGCATAATAAGCATTTCCTGACCTCATTTTACGTGATGACAGCATGGAAGTCTTAAGCTAAAGTTTTAGTTTCAAAATTCTTGTTACTGCTCCTTTCTGTTGCTGTGTCCTCGAAAATTTCATATCACAAATATTATCAGTCATTTTAGATATTTATGGTATAAACTTACAGTAGTAGGCCAAATTAACTTAAAATACATTTCATTATACAAGACATTACAGTTATCTTTAAGATGTAAAACATTATAATAATTACAAAATATAATAATAATTTTTAATGTAAAATTAGAGGTTAAATAAAAAAAAAAGGCATTTATGTGATTTTAGACAAACTACCAAATGACTCCCTAAAGGACTCTCCAAATGGTGAAGGGGAATACTTCCTGATATCCCCTGGGCTATAGGAGTTGTTCAGTCAGCAAGGATGAGACCAGTGAGTTTTCACACCATATAGAAAAATCAAAACAAGATAATTACTGCTACTTGCATTTTCTATGAGGGGTGAGGGTCGCTGCTGAGAACGGCCCTTTTTCGGAACGGGACATTTTCTACACCACACATGCGAAGAAGGAGCTGCACTAAAACTTTCTGGCCCGCCTCAGACAGGTAAGTGCTGCTCTCTATTTCCCCAACCCTTATGCTAAGTCTTGCCCTAACTCTCCCCTTCCATTACTCTAACCCTAATCCACCCTTCAACGCAGCCTAACCCTAAGACTCTTTTCCCCGCAGCCTAACCCTAAGGGCCAGATTTACTAAGCTCGGGTTTGGAAAAGTGGAGATGTTGCCCATAGCAACCAATCAGATTTTAGCTGACATTCTCTAGTATTTGAAAAGAAAGTGAGAGCTAGAATTTTATTGATTGCTATAGGCAACATCTCCACTTTTCCAAACCCACATCTAAGTAAAATCTGGCCTCAAGACTCTCCTAGGCTCCATCCCCTCCCTGCAGCCTAACCCTAAGTTTTGCCCTCTCCCAACCATTCCCTCCCCGCAGCCTAACCCTAAGACTACCCTTCTCCCATCCATCACCTAACCCTAAAACTACCCTACTAAAATACATCCCCCACTGCACACTAACCTGATGTGTCAAGTCTGTGGCAGGATTTATTAAATGAAGCAATATTCTCAAATACACATAGCTGACAATTAGCTGTTGGCAGTGTGTATGTCTAAAAGGTGAGTTCACAGTGGTGCACACAACCTGGAAGACAGCACATCCTGTTTTTGCTAAATAAAAATAGAATTAGTTGTTACTACAACTCAGATGAACAGTGCATTCGGAACGTATTCACAGTGCTTAAATTTTTCTACATTTTGTTATGTTAAAGCTTTAATCCGAAATGGAATAAATTCATTTTTTCCCTCAAAATTCTACAGACAATACTCCATAATGACAACATGAACAAGTTTTTTGGGAGATATTTGCTAATTTATTTAAATTATTTATAAGAAGTCACATGTACATAAGTATTCACAGCCTTTGCCATGAAGCTCAAAATTGAGCTCAGGTGCATCCTGTTTCCATACAAAAGTATGGAGCATATTTATGCAAGTACATCTGAGAAAATAACATTCTTTATTTTATTATACGAGACATAGCTTTCACAGATGCAATGAAATCAGTAAGAAAAAGTTTTAAATTCTCCATTGAGGCAATATGGAGATAATTATCAACAGTTACAAACAACAGGTTTGTGGGAAATATCACTTACATGGCGGTGCTCTAAGTATATTGTCATATTGCAGGACAGATAGGTGACACAGATTTTTTCATTTTAGGTAAATATGGTAATTAGTTTCAGAAGCAGAGAAAAGTAATATAGTAACTACTGATAGCAATAAATACAAATAAACAGCTTCACAATATATTCAGTGCAGAAAATAGTATTCTTTATACACCTTAAACAAATAAAGAATTTAAAAAAAAGGAGAATTGTAAAATGCCAAAATAATATATACAGTTTAATTATATTCTCTTATAGTCTGTCTCTGCTTGTAGATTTTAATTGTTGTTTACATGGGTTGTCTACATTATTGCTGTGAAGTCCTTTCTTGTACAACTATGTACTTGTTTATTTAAAGGTACCAGAAATACATTCCTACCTGTGCTTTCCTCTCCCAAAGAAACATTGCTGAACGACTCATCCTCCACTTGTTGATCCATTTGTGCCATATCTCAGGTTTGTCTAATTACAAAAAACCTGGCGCCTGTCATTCTGCAGCTTCCTTGTGACACTTTGACTTAAATCATTAATAAGTTTCCAGCAAACAAAAGCTTCCTGTTTTTACCCATAGGCTGATCACCTCTTACTAAGCAATATGATCCTATAGAGGTACAAGGTACAAAGTTTACCATTAATGGTTTTATTACGCTGCAATATTTTCTTTGTACAGTGGTATATATTGTAATGATTTGTCCATATTAGTAGAAACATGGTATATCAATATTGTAATTTATGTAATCATTATTAGTTATTATTATTGATGATAATAATAATAATAATAATAATAATAATAATAATAATAATCCTCCTCTTATTGCCTCTGCCAAAGGATTGTAGTGTGTGTGTGTGTGTGTGTGTGTGTGTGTGTGTGTGTAATACTGAAGTATGTGAAAGCCTATTCAACTACATTCAATTTGATATAAAAATAATAAAATCACTTTAAAGAAAGAAAAAATTATACAAAAAGAATATATGTCTGTTCTTACATTAACAATGTCCCATTATGGGATGAAGTGATGGGTGAAATTAAGAAGAAGTGCAATATATATAATGACAGGTCTTACACATGTACATGTAGGATTGGGAGAATGGCTCTAATACTTTAAAATTGTGCCATGTCCATTCACTTTAAGATGTAAAAGTGAGTATTTGCAAGACTTTATTATGTCATGAAGTTATTACTGCATTTCTGCACTATGAATGAACCAGCAAGCCCTAATTGCAGGTGAAACTAGCGGCCTCACGGCCACGCTTCGCACTTCCGTGCAAGTATCCTTACCCTACCCTGCCTTCCTGTGTGTGCCGGCGTGTCCTGCGGAGCTGCAAAAGACAAAAGAGAGAGACAAGGAGACAATTCCAACCACGAGCCTCCGATGCACTTCAGAAGATTGAATCTTCGTACACCCAATGCGCGTTTCGCCCCTCAGCGGGGCTTTGTCAAGGGACCACAACAGTAATTTTTCACCTCTGCATAGTGGAGGATGACACTGGAGCATTGTTATGAAACGCGTGACTTACCTGCATTTTTGGCTCCTCTCTGCATACTGGCGCCAAACACCAACATTCTCCGATGCATGGGCACCGCCATATTGGATTGTATCACATGATGTGTCTCGGCCAACCGGATTCCAGCCCAGGAAACCACATGATTCAATCATCCAATCTAGGACCAAGGCACGCTATTTAAGTCCAGAGCACTGTTCAGTTAGGGCCAGAACAACTTGGTAATTTAAGATGCCTGGTTTCTGTTGAGATGCCCTGCTGTTATTTTCTAGTCCTGATCCAGTTCTTGTCTATTCCTGTTCTTGCCAAGTCAAGTCCAGTCCAGCTCAAGTCCAGTCTTGGTCCAGTCCTAGTCCATTCCAGGTTCAGTTCAGGTCAAGTCAAGTCCAGTCCTGGTTTAGTCCAGGTCAAGTCCAATCCTTGTCCAGTCCAAGCCAAGTCAAGACCAGTCCAGCTCAAGTCAAGCCTTTTCCTTGTCCAGTCCAGCTTGTCCAGTTAAGCCTTGCCTTGTCCAGCCCATCTTGTCCAGTCCAGTCAAGCTTTGCCTTGTCCAGTCCAGCTTGTCCAGTCCAGTCCAGTCAAGCTTGTTCTGTCAAGTCTGGTCAGCAGCTCTCTCCTGCCTTGCCTGCTCTGAGTCTTCAAGGAGGTGCAAATCGCAGTAGTGGCAGCCTCCTGTTCAGCATCCACTGCTTGGCTCCTCTGTGCATACTGGCACCAAGCACCAGCATTCTCCAGTGCATGGCTATCAAGTCAAGTCCATTCCATTCCTGGCCAAGTCCAGTCCAGGTCAAGTCAAGACCAGTTTAGTCCCTGTTCAGTCCTGGTCAATTCCAGTTCAGTCCTGGTCCAGTCCAAGTCAAGTCAAGACCAGTCCAGCTCAAGTCAAGCCTTGCCTTGTCCAGTCCAGCCAAGCCTTACTATGTCCAGTCCATCTTATCTGGTCCAGTCAAGCCATGCATTGTCCAGTCCATCTTGTCTAGTCCAGTGAAACTTTGCCTTGTCCAGTCCAGCTTGTCCAGTACAGTCAAGCTTGTCCCATCCAGTCCAGTCTTGTACTGGTTTAGTCCAATTCAAATCAAGCCTTGCCTAGTTGAGTCCAGCCAATCCAGTCCAAGTCAAGCCTTGCCTTCTGAAGTCCAGCATATCCAGTCCAGCCTGTTCAGTCTGTTCAGTCCAGTCAAACCTGTTTACGCCATGTGAAGCACTGTACCAAAGGAAAAGTATTTTTCTGGGCAAAGACTGTCCCTCATTATGTTTAACATTGGCCTCATGAGGTGAAATTCCTGCATAATATAACTTTTACTGATGTTTTATTAAAAAAAAATCCATTTATGTGCCACCACTACATCGTCTTCATGATTGTGCAAATAAACTCATTCTTGGGGCTAAACTGCCTAAGGGGATGCTGTACCCTCTATCACGGGTGATGACCTTCAAATTCTGTAATGTCCCAACCATCTTTTATGATTTCAATAATGAGACTCTTTGAAAATTTTGGGGAAGATTTGTTGTTATCTATTTAAACAACATCTTGATTTACTCCCTTTTGAACCAAAGTTGTGATTCTAAATCCTTTCCCTATGTCATTACACATTGTGCCCAATTCCACCATCATCACTGGACTCACACAGGATCTCTTTTTATGCATCCAACAGATGCTAAATGAAGCCTACCCAGAAGCTTCCACTGTGCCTCCTTGTACCAGGGAATCTTCAGAAAAAAGTTCTCATAGTTCTTACAATTCTAAAACTGCAAGACATCCAGGGTTCCGTGTACTGTAATCCTGAACTGTATGTTGGCCATCCATAGCATAAGAAGTGGAGGACTTCATAAGGATGAGTACGGTTTGTACATGTAACAAGTCCCCCCAAACTCCTCCAAATGGCCCACTTTGCCAATTTCCCATAACCACACAGATGAATTTATCCATGGACTTCACTAATCTTCCTGAATCCTGTGGGATAATCTGGGTGGTAACGGACTGATTTTTAAAATGGCACACTTTGCTCTGCTTCAAGGATTACCCTGTGCCAGGACGCTAACAAAACTTTTTATCAGTAAGATGGTTAGGCTTTACAGGCTACTTATTGATATTGTTTCTGACAGGGGTTCACAGTTTGGAGGGCAAACAATTACAGATCATTTTACGTCTGTCATCAGGAAAGCATCAGCAGTGGGAAGATGGAGTGGGAGAATCAATTCCTTTAAAGTTATACCCCCAAATTTTAAAATAACTGGACTGAGAATCTGGCCTGGGCACAATAATGCTTCATAATCTTCTACCAAAACATTTCCATTCTTGTGTGTGTGTTCTGATGCTTGGAATGTTGCCAACGAAATTAGTACAAAGTATGTTTGGCCATGAGAAACATCCATATCTGCCAGACATTTTGGAAGCTAGGACCCTTGTATATTGGTCTTTCTCTATTGTTATAAAAAGCTAATCCTGTAGCTTTCAAGCTGATGCTTACCAGAAGTATGTGGATTCCAAGCACATTCCATGCATCCCTACTCAAAACTGTCCATGAATCTGAATGATACAGAGAACCTCTTGCAAACCATCTTCCATTGTAGTAGAAGGACAAGAGAAGCTCGAGATAGAAGCTGTCTTGGACTCAAAGAAGTTGAGAGGGCAGTTACAATATCTGGCTCATTGATAGGGATATGGTCCAGTAGGTAGAACTGATTTCAGCTAAAGAGTTACGTGCTGACAGACTCATCAAGAAGTTTCCAAAACAAATTTCCTTCCAAACCTAGCAGTATTATAACCACTCATATAGAGGGGTGGGGCATTGTTATATGCCATCATACTAATCATGGTGACTTGTAATGTGTACCTTTCATGCGAAGCATTCTCCCCACTTGCCTACTATTAGCAGGTATGCACACCTTCCTTGCTAAGTGTCCTGGCTGCTAGGAAAAAGCCATGACAACAGCCAGTCATCTGTTTGAGTCTATCAGAAGGAAACTAAGCCTATTTATAGCCGCAGCCCTTGTCCACAATGCAGGTTATAGTGTCAGGTTCCTTGGATTTTTCCTCCTGTGTTTTCTGCTAGTTATTTGATTGCTGTTTGATTTCCTGCCCGTTGCTTGCTTTTTTCTTGCTGTGCTCCTTTCTTGTCTACCCTGGTTATACTACCCAGTACCTCAATTCCAATTTTCTCCTGTACCAGAAAGCGTAGGTCCAAGTTCCTCTTTCTGTCTGATACTTTGCTTCTGAGTATCTTGCTTATTCCATCTCACACTGTTGTGCTTTATCCCCCACATTATGTGTATTCTATCTCATACTACCTGTTGTGCATTGTCTGGAACATTGTATGTTTTCCATGTCACAATATATGTGGTTCTCATCCGGCACATCTCATACTTATTATTGCTCTCTTATAAGCAGTAGTCTGTGTCCTCAGGTCACACCTTCAGGGGTCTGGTTGTCTTCTCTTTACAAAATCTCTAAACACCAGTTTCCTGTAGCCTTTATGCCAGATACAGGTGCTTCCAAAATTGGCCGCAATCAGCTAGGATCCTGCAGCCCAGTCTGCCCCACCACTAGGGGCTCCAGTGAACACCAGTGCACAGTTAAAAACGAACAGAAGACCAGTGCAGATTTTTATGAGCAGATATACTGTGCATGCCAGAACTCAAGCATACAAATGGAAGCCATGTCTGACTGATTGACAGACACTGAATTATATGTATATAATCTGCTGGGTTGTAGCAATCTTTATTGCTTCACATGGGTTTGTTTTAAGTTTTATTTTAAATGTAATTTAATGTAGTTTCCATTTTAAATAGGTTTTAGGTCTCTGATTGGTCTTCAGGGGTATATAATCAGCACATGTATCATTACCCACATCTCCCTATAAAATCCACATTTTTTCCAGAAATAGACAGACACCCAGCACTGGTAGTCTTTAGAGACTTGGGGCCTGATCCAGACCTACGCCGATGCGCTGTGCTTACTAAAGCACAGCGTATCGGTGTTCACTTTCACCGACACTCCTCCTGTGCGGGCGTATGGCCCCTTCCTTACGCTGGCTGAAGGCTACCCTAACTTCAGCCGTCGTAAGGAAGGGGCTAGACGCTAGCACAGGAGCGTATGGCCGCCTAGCCCACCCTCATTAAACTAGCTATCCCTGCCCACCTACACTAACCTGAACGTAGGGACGCTGGGGGACGTCCCCTCCAGCGTCCCTACGGCGCTGCTACGGACGCCCGATCCACGATCGGTCGTTGCCGTAGCGA
>WWET01002745.1:214881-225990 GCA_011038615.1 Limnodynastes dumerilii | reverse complement strand
AAAGCATTAAGTTCCATCTGGTATGCTTTGCCTAGACCAAAGAATAGTCCCCAAAGGTCTGAGACTAAACAAACAACCAACCTATACTTCCAAGGACCCAAACTTTCTAATCATTTGGAACACTATCCTAACTGATTGCTCACTTAAACTTATTGAGCTTATAATTAAGGATAAAGAAAAATCAAGGGAAGATCTAAACAAAGAAATATCCAATCTAAAAGGACACTTTTCCCATCTAGAAAATACAGAGGATTGTGTTACCTTACACAACTACACGGAAAGTAATCTAATAAAATTAGAAAACCAGCTAATTGAAACGAAAAGACCTAAATACCTTAAGTATTTGAATGAGAAAAATAACCCTACCCTTTGCAATCTTCATGACTTAGGATCAGAATCCCTCTCCCAGATATCAAAAGAAAAACCCTCTATTGGCCCACTCCCCTCCCTTCTGTCTATTCAAACACGCCCCCCTCTATACTACAAAAATTGTAATAAGAGCAATTACCCATATAGGAACAATAATAGAAATAATAACAAAAATAGAGGCAGATTTCCTCAGAACCATCACACAAATAAAAAACGAAACAACTTCCCACAATACCAATATCATAACCAACACGTTAATAGAGCACAATCACTTTATCAACAGGGAGCCACAGCTGCACTTACCAATATCAGCAATCACAAAGCTACCCTCCTTGCCAGCCTTAACGACCCAAAACTACCATGTCTCCCCACCTCATAATCCTCACAGGAGGACCCAGTAGCACTCATGGACTATTTTTTAGAGGTAGAGAGGAGACTAACATCTCCGAATCGTACCCAACCACCCCCACAATCAATGACCCTCCAACAATCATTAAAGAGAAAAGCAAGACCAGACGAAATAGAGGAAAGCGAGGAGGCACTAAAAACAGGAGCAAGATCAAAAATCAGGAGATAGAGCCGGAAGGGATCTTCAATCTGAGCTCCTTGCCCCTAACTAATGCCCACATTTCCCTATTAAACAAAGGTCTGAAATTTGCCCCTAGTAGCACATTAGACAAATTCTCTACGTGTATGGACATACACAAATTCTCCAGGAACCTGACTCTCAAAAAATTCTTCTCCAATAATAAACCACCCACTACCAATACTGCCACTTTCACCACTAACGATGAAAACCCAACCACCTGCCAATTCACACACACCAACCTCAAACCCAAGTCATCTTTTTTCCCAGCCCATTTGAAAGGCCCTTTTATAGAAACTTTCATCAAAATGGTGGAGGAGGACATCAAGAAACTCCCCACACACCTCACTAGGCCCCCAATGAGCAACTTAAATCGATCAGAAATGAAAGCCCTCAAAGACCTGCGCAAAAGGGAGGATATCATAATAAAACCAGCAGATAAGGGTGGAGGCCTAGTCATCCTTAATACAGCAGATCAAAGAGGAGAGGCTAATAGACTGCTGGCCGATACACAAACATACCAGCCCCTTGACAACAATCCAGGCAAAGCATACCAGATGGAACTTAATGCTTTCCTTAAACAGGCCCTTAGCAAAAACTTACTCACCAAAAAAAGAGTTTGAGTACACCAACATAAAAAATCCCACACTTCCAGTTTTTTAATCACTTACCAAAAATTCATAAAACTCTCAATAACCCTCCTGGCCGCCCCATAGTTTCTGGCGTAAACTCCATCACATCCAATCTCTCTGAATATATAGATCAGTTCCTGCAGCCCGTAGTCGTTAAGCAGAAAAGCTACTTGAAGGATACGTCACATGTCTTGAAGATTCTAAGACAAACACCTTGGAAAGAAAATTACACATTACTGACCTGTGATATTACATCTTTATACACGGTCATTGATCACGAAAAAGGGTGTGAGGCCATCAAAAACATCCTCTCTTCTGACTCCACCTTACATCCAGAGCAAATCCAGTTCATTACTGACTCCATTCACTTCATCCTGGAACATAGTTATTTTTGGTTCAACAACATACACTATAGACAGGTCCAGGGGACTTCGATGGGCGCGAAATTCGCGCCCGGGTATGCAAATATTTTTGTTGACCATTGGGAGAATGAACAAATCTGGAATCACAACCCATTTAGAGATGACATCGTATCCTGGAACAGATACATCGACGATGTCATCTGTATCTGGAAAGGCACCTCGGACAACCTAAAAAAAATTCATTGAACACATTAACAATAATGACCGCAATTTGAATTTCACTGCCAACATCAGCAAAGAAAGGGCAGAATTCCTGGATTTAGAAATTTACATTAAAAACAGTGCCATTCACACAAAAACCTTTGTCAAAAAAGTAGATTGCAATAACTTCATCCCGGCCCACAGCAATCACCATCCGCAGTGGCTAAATAACATCCCAAAAAGCCAGTTTATGCGGATGCGGAGAAACTGCTCAACCATAGATCACTTTAATCAACAAGCTCAGCATCTTAAAGACAAGTTCCTAGAACGCCAATATGGCATGGAGAACGTGGAAAAACAACTACAATACGTCACTAACCTTGAGAACGATTTCTGGCTCAACACCAAAAAAGGAGAACAGGAGGGGACTCACTCTGAGGAAGTGAGACTTACCACTAAATACAGCAGCCAGGCCAAGGACCTTCAGAAAATCATAAATAAGCACTGGCCCATCCTTCTTAAGGATGAAAAGCTGGCCCCATTTATATTTAGAAAACCAAAAATTACATTTAGGAAGGCGGACAATTTGAGAAATCTCTTGGTCCCCAGTACAGAGAAACCCAATACATGGCTGAACGAATACCAACCGGGCTTCTATTACTGCCTGAACTGCATTGGATGTAAAACAACATCAAGACAGTCTACAAAGAAAATATCCACCTTTAAATCCACCTCAAATGGCCGAGAGCATAGTATAAAAGAGAAAATTACATGCTCCACGGAGGGAGTGAACTTCCTTACAATTCAACGTGGTTGTGCACATGTATAAAGTTCCACCTGTTTATCCTCTTATATAGATATTCAATGCTGCTAGATGTTCGATCATGACCAACAACCCCCCCACCCCCCACACCGCCGCCCGTTCTTCCTAACCGGCATCTCAGCCTTTCCCAACAATAAGTCTCACATGTTCTTATTTGAGTGAGCCCTCTGGTTCCTTTATAATCAGTTCTCCCTTTATTTATGCTGTCTTATTGGTTAGACTATCAGACCTTCTCATATAATGTTTGCCATGATCACACAATGAAACAACAGTAGGCTATTTCCACGTTAGCATAGCTGCACCTCCTCTATATATCCTTCAGCAACTCTAGCCCATCTCTTCTCCCACACCACCACAGATAAATTGTGTTCTCTGTGTTTTGCCAAATTTTGTCCTAAGAGGCTCTTCATGAAGTTAATGTCTTGGAATGTTGGTCTATGATCTTGACTTGTTTTCTAAGTTATTTCTGTTATGCATTCCATTAACAAATATTAAGGTGGTGGTATCCAAATAGGTATTTTGGAGTACAAGCACCATAGTGAAACAGATATTTTATGGTAACAGGAGTTCGCTGATTAATAGGCTTAAAAGTGAAGAGCCATTCAACAGTATAACATACTTTAACAAGACACTGTGTAGTCTGTCCACAATGGCCCTGTGTGGGATAGAAACGCTAATTGCTGTCATTACACTGTCACAGGTCCCATTTATGATGTTGGGACTCTTTTGACCTGAAAGTGTGCAATGCTGGCTGGACTCCTACCCTCTGACCTTTCCCTGAGAGCTTGGAGCAGTGGGTGGACTGGCTCTGATCTGTCTATTAATTGCACAATGTCTGTGGGATGAGAGGACTCTGTGTGTTGTTTTTGGAATGATTTCTTTGTATTGAGCGTATAAAGTAATACTATTCAACAAATAACCAATTAAGATGCCACTTTTCCATGAATGTTCTTTTCATATTGGTTTGTTTAATTGTTAAATACAAGGGGTCTGATCCAGACTTGAGAAAACCATCTGATTTACGTACCCTATGTAAATAAGTCAGATGTGAATGAGTAATGCGCATGTACAGTACCAATATTTCTGTCACCTAATGCTGTGTTCCATGCAGAATTCAGCCTCCGCGCGGGGAACTGGTCCACTCACCTTGCGTACAAAATATGCATGATTAATGGGCATAGGTATTTAAATTGTACAGTAAGGGCTTGGCTAAATTTATTCATTTATTTTTTCTGATTGCAACAGTTTGGAGGTTGCTTCATATGGATTAACTTCAAATATACAGATAGGGATCGCAGGAGATCCAAAATAGGTTGAACTTGATGGACTGGTGTCTTCATTCAACCTCATCAACTATGTAACCTCTAAATGTCTTCCCCATTATTTTAATGAAGCTGTCATAAAGGTACTTCCGAAAAATGACAGAGACCCTTCCCTCCCGGCCTCTTACAGGCCGATATCATTACTAAATGTTGACTTCAAATTCTTACAAAGATTCTGTCTGATCCTTCCAAATATCATGCATCCTGATCAGATGAGATTTATCTTTGGGAGACATTCTGTGGTCAGTATTAGGAAAGTGATAGCAGTTATTTAACAAATGTTTGTGAGGACTTGATACCTGGGCTGATACTTTCTCTCGATGCTGAAAAGGCAGTTGATCTGGTCACCTGGGACCACTTAACAGAGTCTTTGCAAAGGTTTGGCATTCATAGGGAATTTATCACCTTTTGCAATTCCTGTACACAAATCCACATACGCAGATTATTAGTATTGGTCATATCTCTGCTTCCTTTTTCATCCAACGTGGTACCAGACATGGTTGTCACCTGTCCCCCATGTTATTTGCATTGCATTGGCTTTTGAGCCCTTGGCAGTGGCTCTCAGACAATCAGTACAATATAGTGGAATTTGTATAAGAGGTTTGGAAAAGAAATAGACAATGTTCGCCAATGACATGTTACTCTTTGTGTCTAACCCTGAGCATTCTGTCTCGTCTATCTTAGAAATCTTACAAGGTGTTAGCTCATATGTGGGGTTCAAAGTAAATTTCAATAAATCGGAAGTCTTTCTGGCAAGAAAATTTGACAGCCAGTCCTATAAGTCAGACATTTAAAATTGCAACTTCTCGATTTAAATACCTGGGAGTCCATATTACTCCAAAAACTCAAACTTTGTATGAAGCTAATTTCACCCGTTATTAAATCTATTAGAAATATCCTTAAGGGTTGGATGTCTTTACCTCTATCTTTGATGGGCAGAGTTGCAGTGGTAAAGGGTGTTATTTTCCCCAAACTTGCATATCTGATACAGATGCTGCCGTTTCTACTCTCCCCTTTAGATGTCACAGTGCGTATGAATATTTTTACTCAGTTTGTGTGGCAGAATAAGAAGCCACGTATAGCCAGAGTGCGATTACAATTGAAACGGGAGTATTGGGGGGGAAGCTCATTTTAGATGTTACAGATTGGTTATATAACAGACATATATACGCTAACCAAAAGCTACAGGCTGCAATCTTTCATCCCTATGCTATTAGTGTGTTACTCCATATGCCTAGATATTTGATTCCTGATTTATTGATGAATGATATACTTTTTTGAGACACTTACAGAGCATGGAGAGGGGCACACTCTAGATGCAAGAGCAACCCTGAAGCTTCTAGGTTTACTCCTTGGGGTAATCAATCCTTTCAACCTAATATAGCAAACATAACGGTTACACTCTCCGGAACGAAGCTCTCAATTTCGAAAAAAGGGATCTCTGAAAGTTCTTTTTCGGATGTCCCTTTTTCCTATAATTACCATTTTATACTTTTTTTTTATGAATGGGTGAGTATGTCGTTTGGCATACTTCACCCATTCACTATCGCAATGCGCAATATCCCACCGCCGCACCGCGATGTCCCTCCGCCACACCTCTGGCGCTGCTACTGCCGGACCTGGAACAGGTAAGTCAATTATCTCTGCGGGATTAGGGTTGGGGTTAGGGTCAGGCTGCAGGGGAGGGAGGGTTAGGGTCAGGCTGCAGGAAATGGTGGGTTAGGATCAGGCTTCAATTAAGGGAGGGTTAGGGTCAGGCTGCCAGGAAGGGAGGGTTAGGGTTAGGGAAAGGAGTGTGGGACTATTTTTTTTACTGCTTTTATGACCATGGAGCTTTCGGTGCTCCATGGATCAATTGCAATGCCTCTTCGAGGCATATGCAGTCGAAATCCCAGCCAGTTGCGAACTGGCTGGGATTTCGACTGCATTTGCATATCGAAGATTTTTCGAAAATCAGATTTTATTTCCGCGGACCCACACCTCAAATATAATATAGCAAATTGCAATTTTTATATATTTCTTCAAGGTAGGCACTTTGCTCAGACAAAGTTCCCTATTTGAATGGTACACCAGATTCTATAAGCGAATTACTTCCTATTCTAAATACTCAAATCTTCCACATTGCACAGATATGTCTGCCCAATATCAGCTTGGACATGAGATATTTCTTTAACTTTTCAGATTTCCCTCCCTTCTTGGGTCTGATGTGGGCTAATTTTGATGAGTGGATCACATTTTTGGATGTTAGGGACACTTGCTCCTTATTTTCGATCATTGTGATAACAGCAAAAAGGGCAATTGTGAAAAATTGGACCAAACTGTCTCCTGTTTTCCTAGCTAGGGTGAAGGATATGTTATTAAAATTTTGTATATGGATAGGAGAGACACTCTTCCAGTTATCGATAAAGGTGCATATAAATTTCATAGTAAATGGAGTTCATATCCAGAATTTCTAATCAGATCAAAGGTCATTTTACTAAAGTTGTTTGAATCAACAGAATTATATATTTATAAACATGGGGTGTTCATGTGAAATACACTAAGCTTTCCAGATCTTGTGTATCTTTGGAATCATGAAGATTGTAATTATTGTGCCAGAAGTATGGTGTGTGGGTATTCCTGCGCAGACCAGACACTGCAAATAGTTTGATATTTAAGGGTTAATTTAAGGGTAATTAGGGACTAGGGTCAGTATAGTTTTAAATAAACAACTGGGCAGACTGGATGGACCATGTGGCTCTTATCTACCGTCCCTTTCTATGTTTCTATTTTATGTTATTCTTTGTTTCTTCTCTCTCTCTGTCTTAAAAGCAACTTTCTCCAGTTCATTTGGGGTATGTGTCCTTTTTATTGCTTGATATTAAACTAAATTTATACAGATGTATGGGAAGTAGAATTCTGTAATCTTTTAATGTTATTGTTGGAATGTTTATTGTCATTTTTATCCCTTATTGCTTCCTTGTTATATGTGTGTGATGGACAAATGCAGAAAAACTAATAAAATGTGTTTAAAAAAAATAAAAATCTGCAAATAAACCAATTACCTGCTTGATTTAGCTCTGCCATGTTCTGGTAAGTCCTCAGTGTTTTTTTGATAATCAAGCTGAAAATAAAATAACATTGACAGTTAGAATGTACTGAGCCAAATAAATAACACATGTTTTAAAAAAATGAGCTCTAAGAGAATTGCATACATTAGTACACTATTTATAGTCATAAGGTTTTAGGGGGGGGTGTACGCTGATCATGTATTTTACCCCTGAGCCACTGGCATTAGCAACTTTTTTTCTACTTAGTTTCTGCTTAATTTCTGTCAGTATACATTACATGTACCAAATTTACCTTTTGTTGTCCATGTTTCTGCCTCAACCCGCCATTATCATTATGTTCTAAAGAGACATGATCTTCACGATGCTCCACAAAAACTGGTTCTGGATTTTTCAGATTTTTTGATCTTTCTTTTACATCCATTATCATCAAATCGAAAGCCGATGGAGATGTTCTTCCAATAATATCTTGCTCACTACTATGAGGACCATCTACTACTTCCATTTGTAGATCTGCAAAACATTTCCAAAGCTGTAACCTTAAAGATCATCTGCTAGATAACATTTGATATGAAAATCATCATGCTTTCTCTGTTGCTTATACTGATCAAAGAGCGATGGAGAACTACTAAAATAGAAAAAAGTATCACGCACAATTTTAATTGTGATTTATTAATTTATGATTGTTGTCATCAGCCAAATGTTCAAGAAAGAAGTAATAAGAGGTCTTCATACAACTTTATTTCACCGGTATAAACGTGACAGCTTTTTCTGTAACATAGCTCAGCTTTGCTTTTGCAACTAATCTGAATCTAATTATCTTTGTGTGTTATGTAAAAGATATTCAAATAAAAAAAGCTTCCCTAAATATACATATTTATAAAAAAAATAAAAATAAACCCCAACATATCAAATGATAGAACCCCCTCTATCTCTCCACAGAAACATACTAAAGTGGAGAAACTGTTTAACTAACCTTTAAGTACCCATATACCAATATAGTGTACACAGTAATTCTGGCTTCATTTAAGTATTCAGGTGTCTATTAATAATATGAAAGGCACCTGTTGATATAGTAAATACATTAAAAACAAGTAAAATATGGATTTCTAACAAAAAAATAATAATTGATTACTGGAAAATAAATATTTTTATTATCATCATCATCATCATCATCATCATACACACACTAATACACTACACCAAATTTATAATTTTGCTTCAGTGTGAAATATTCCTAATGTGTTAGATTAATATTTGTTTAGAGAAATAAAACAATATATATCATAGTCAGTATTCATTGAATTTTAATCTCACTTGTTATTTTTTATTTATTTATTTTAATGGAGGACCACTTACAGATATCCCATCATAGGATAAGCCTGCATAGAGTACTTTGTGATCAGGAACGAGAAAACATCTGGGCTCTTAATATTCAGAAAGCGTATAAAAATGACAAGCCTCTATAAAGGCTTTAAAGTGAAAAAGCCAAGAGATAATAAAGGGTCACTAATCCTAAAACATGTGATCCTCACTGTCTGAAGGAGGCAGATCTGGGTGATCATGTAAAATGAACAGAAAAGGTTGCAGTATTTGGAGAATGGTTAATACAACGGTCTCCAGTTCACTGATGGCATGCCAGCGGTCTTACTACTGAGGTGGATATTAAAAATGCAAATGCATATACACAAAACTATGAATATAGACAGATATATGGAAGCTCTCCTTGGCCCACATTACTAACATTACCGTCGTGCATCCTTATGCTTACTTCAGGGTTAAAATAATAAAAATGTATTAACTGCAATATTTTTTCTGATTACAGTCTACATTAAATGGGCTTCGTCAGCACAACAAACATTAAGTTTAATTTTTTACAACACAATGCAATTGTCTAATCAATTATTGAGTAGAAAAAACAATAGAATTCTTGATAGGATGTCTATTATTCAAACCTATTTATATTTATTGAATAGAATTTTGAAATAGGATACATACACACATCATTTCAAAATAAAACTTATTTGTTTACTCCTAGTTTAATGTACCATAGACAAATCATTCTTAATGAAAATTTTATGAAAATACAGTAATTAAAAATAAGTTCCAGCTAACTAAAGCTATCGTTAAAAATTCATTAAACTTAGATGTACTTCAAGCATTATACAATTGAAATGAGAGCTCTATCACAATATGTTTAGAATATTTTTATCTTTTTGCATGATAATGTCTTGCTAGGAAGAAGTCTGCGCTGTGAGCCTGATTCAGACTTAAGACCTGCCCCAATCCCGCTCCCCTTTTTAGGTACCTTATATCACTAACGAGTGCCATAGGGCTACCTTAACAATCCGTGCAATGTCTGCACGACCATTGCCTCTCCCCACCTCCACCGCCCTCCCTGGCTAATCCAATCCCCCTCCCACTTCTACCTAATCCCTCCCCGAGGCGGCATTACGCCGCCTCTTTCTACCGGGCTTTACTAAAGATACGCACATAATAAGCCACTGCTTCTGAGGTGTGAATCCAGTCCTAAGAGAGGAAAGTTACTCCTTGGCTAAACTATGTTGATTGCAGGGGAGTCATATTTCATCTGGTTGAGAGGTGATGTTTCCTATTATTATCGTTTATTTATAAGGGTGTCTGCAGCGCCATACAAAATTAATCAAAATACAGTACAGACATACAGGGCAGGGATGGACAGCATAGTACATAATAAAATACAATCTAAATATACAAAAATACAATAAAGTGAAGCAAGCACAGAACGCAAAGGAAAATGCGAGGTATCACGCTTGGTAGATCAGGGAGGCGGGGAGAGAGTGCAGTGAGAGGTTGAGAGGGACCCACTAGGTGGGGATGGGGTAAAAGTGTACCAGAGGGGGACAAGAGGGTACGAAGTGAGGGGGGATTGGTGGAGGAGGGAACAACACTTGGATGTAGAGTCCTGCTCACATGAGCTAACACACTAAGTGGGAGGGATGAACTTACAGAAGATATAATTAGGGGGAAGGAAGTGGACTGCTGGTGTGGGTGGAGGAGAGGGGGAAGGAAGTAAAAAAAAAAAAAGGGATAGATGTAGGATGCAGTGAGGATCTTAAGTGGACGAGGGGCTAGCCTGAACATGTGCGTTTTAAGTGAACGCTTAAAGACCTGCAATGTGGGAGAGAGTCTGACTGAAGAAGGTGCAGAGGTGCAGCTCGGGAGAAGTCCTGGATACGGATGTGGTGGTCAGTAAAGAGGTCAGACAGCGCTGGTTAGCAGAACGGAGAGGGCGGGAAGGGGTGTGCATGTTGATCAGAGAAGAGAGGTAGGGAGCAGTGGATGAGGAGATGGCCTTAAAGGTAAGGATAAGGAGTTTAAAGAAAGGTCTGAAGCGGACAGAAGCCAGTGGAGGATTTGACATAAAGGAGAGGCCAAGGTAGAGCGGTGTGAGAGGAAGATGAGTCTGGAAGCAGCATTAAGTATAGATTGAAGGGGGACAAGACGGGTGAGTGGGAGACCTACGAGTAGGAGGTTACAGTAGTCGATGTGTGATATGACTAGAGAGTGCATGAGAGTTTTAGTAGCTTCATTGGTGAGGAAGGGATGGATGCATGCAATAGATGTTGATACAAGAAAGGGAAATAGTGCTCCAATGTACTGATCAGCAAACTCTCAGCAGCATAAATCCCTATGTTAGACAGTAGTGTATAACCATCAAAATAGGAACATAGAAATATGAAATATACACAGGATTAATAGCGTTAGTGATTGCAAACTGTGTAGGG
>WWET01002745.1:188794-200813 GCA_011038615.1 Limnodynastes dumerilii | reverse complement strand
TTGGTTACAGCAGGAATCTAGCATCTTACCTCTTCTACAGCTGTGCCCGATGTTTTGATGGTAGCTGGGGGGGAATCAAATTAAATTATACTTAAAGAATTTGCTAAGGAACTTACACTCAATCCAGATTTCCAAACTGTTCCCATTTTACATGTAGATGGCGCAGAAATGTTAAAGTGGAGTTCTGATCCTAAGCCCATACGTAGGGGGTCACGATATAGCAGGGATTTGGTATCGGATCTCCACTGCTGATGAGATTGGTGCTCCGGATGCAGAAGGAACGGAGTTATGGATCCAGTTCAATGTATTGAAGACATTTTTATATAATCTTAACTCAACTGAACAGTAATATATAAGGTACATAAAAGGTACTGCATTATTTCATAACTAGTGTGGTCAGGTGGCATGTAACTGTTACACATATATACCATCGCAGCTATTGGGGAATATATACAGCTTGTGTACTAGTATGAGCCTACTTTTGTACTGCTTTAGACTTCCAATAATTATTATATCCTAATGTTATGTTTTGTTCCTAACTGGTTTATGCACCTTGTATGACGCTACTGACACTTTATTGTGACCTCCTGTATAAATATAGGTTAATTATTATAATAATAGTGATCTAGGGCTGGATCCAGACCTACAGCTGACCTTGAACTTACCCAAGCTGCATGCGCGCAGCAGATGTTCCCTTAGCGTAAGTACAATTGAACGTAACGAAGTTGCGTAAGGCAGTACTTACGGGGAAGGGGCAGACCCTTTCCTTACGATGGCTATATCCCATCTGGTGGGGATAGCCATTTAAATGAAGAGTACGGGGCGGGGGAAGCCACGCTGCGACTACGTCTGCGGCCGTACTTAGTCCTAATACTTAAGGTAGGAATCTGGACACTTACTACCGAGAGCAGGGATCTAAATCTTTTCATTAGTGCTTGTGTAAATCTACTGTGTTTAATATTATTACATATAAGAAAGAATGAACCAAGAGCAGACTTTAGCTTCAAGAACTGATTTACCATCACTTTCAAACTCTTCGGAGTAATCCGAGTTGTCAGAATCTTCTATAGCCTGCTGTCGTGAAACACGGGCATTGACAACCTTCTTCAGCTCGTCCTATAACAGAAAATGTATTGTGCTGTAAATGTGGTAGAATTCATGATGACAACAACAAGTGATTTGTATAAGGGAACATAGAGATATAACATAGAAACAGAATTTGACGGCAGATAAGAACCACTTGTCCCATCTAGTCTGCCCGTTAAACCCACACAGCAAAGCTTCCTCAAACTGCCCCCAAACCCACCATCCTGCAGTAATTATTACACAGAGAACACTTGTCACTCACATCAGTCCCCACCCCATCCTGATGCCACACTCCAAATTCCACCCACACACTATGGTTAATTTTGTTAGCAACCAATTAACCTGCTAGTATGTGTTTGGATTGTGAGGAAAAAAAACGGAGCGCCCGAAGGAAATCCTACAGACACGGGGAGAACATACAAACTCCATACAGATAAGGCCTTGTAGGGGAATCATACTCAGTGCTGTGAGGTAAGATTGCTACTCAAAGAGCCACTATGCTGCCCAAATCTTAGATTTGTAATGCTGAAACAGGCAGATATACTTTTCATTTTTAAACGTGTTCAATTAGAAAACCAAGGATAATTATTTATAATATTGTATACAGAACTATAATGAAATGATGCATGTCATTTTCTAAAGTTATATTTCATTTCTAGTTAAATGTTGATGAATGGGGTTACTCTATGAATCATAGATATTACATCTACAGCACTATTAGGTAACTTAACAGTATATCATAAAAATTCTTACATATTATAAAATATTTTACTGTATTTATTAATATCAACATTTTAGAATGTTCCTTTACCCTAGGTGTTCATGAGGACATTCAGAGGCTTCAACCAAGAGGGTTCCTACTCACATTTAAAGAAGCTAATAAATATTAATTAGCTGGCACTGTATAACTGGCAGGTGATTGTACAGCTTTAGGAAAATATCAGTGTTACACAACAACATGGGTCAAATCTTTTGAGCAGCAATTTTTTTAAAATTGTGTTTATTTATTGGATTTTACAACAAACATATACAATACATAACAAAGCAAAACAAAACATACCCAACCAAATATTATCCCACCCACCATCCCAAGCAGCCCCACCCCTAACAAAAGACCCCTATCACATATCCAAACCAAAGACTGGGGAGTTAGAATACCAGCATATATACAGTCATCATCCTAGTAATACGGGCAGAAAGCAAGATAAACAGTAGACACAATGTCCATCAAATGCAGCATGGGAATTTAAAACAGACATTTATATTTATATTGTCAGCCCCCGTGCTCTCAACAAAGAGTCATATGCACCTCAGAAGTACACAGCAAGGGAGAATACACCAAGAGGCACGTCTGTCATACCAACTTTACTCACTACATTGTTCAAGAAAACAAAACAGTACAACCCTAAACGGGGCTATCAGTTATAAAAGGAAGGGCATTCTTGAGCCATCCATTTGCGGGCTATCAACGTCAGGGCCAGAGAGATCAGAGTACTAATGTATCTGTATACCGCTGTGGAGTAGTCTTCCACTAAATTGATTCTAAAAAGGAAAACCTTAGGATCAAGGGAAGGTAGGGAGGGCAGTGTGGAGCACACTGCACTCCATACGTCAGAGTAAAATTTTTGAACATCTACACACGCCCAGATTAAGTGCCAGAAGTCCGCATCGCCCCCCCCACACTTCGGGCAATGTGCATCCCTGCGGAGTCCCATTCGAACCAGTCTCTCAGGGGCAAGATATGCCCTATGCAGAATGAATAACTGTATTTGCTGATATCTGGCAGCAGAAGAGGACACCCTAGCACACTCAATAGCTTGCAACCATTCCTCCTCCTGGAAAGGACCTGTGTTAGCCTCCCATTTCTCCCGCAGGGCCGAAAGATTATCCTTATATAAAGCATCTTTGACAGAACTATATAAAAAAGAGATAGGCCTAGTAGTAGCCGCCGTAGACAGTAATGATACCACTGGGGAAGTACAAAGCGGAGGAGGCACTCCCTCAAATTGTGCACTCAAAGCGTGCCGTAATTGTAAATATCTGTAGAAGAGAACCCCACTCAACTGAAACTCCCCCTGCAATTGACTAAAGCTCTTAAGGGAGTCCTGCGTATACAACTGCCCCAAGGAAACAACTCCCGCTCTACACCAAAGTTGACGGCCTGGAAGCTGCTGTAATTCCCTGAAGGAGGGGTTATACCAAATAGGAGTATTCAAGTCAAACATTTGACAATCTAAAAGCTTGCCCATTTCCCCAAACACCCAAAGTGCCTGAGAGACCAATGGGGACCCCCGGCCCCTCACCCATCTTGTTAACAGGTACTGCAGCGGAGAGAGGACACCCCCACCCGAAGAGCGGATTAAGTCGCCCAACAGGCCATCGCCCGCATCCTTGAGCCACGGTATTAAGTGCATTAATTGAGAGGCCATATAATAGCCCCACAAATTAGGGAAAGCAAGGCCCCCGGATTGTTTACTCCTACAGAGGACCTGGAAGGACAGCTTATGGCGTTTGCCCGCCCAAATAAAGGACAATAGGAGCGTGTTAACATACCGAAAATAGGATCGAGGAATTAGTACTGGCGAATGCTGAAGAACATATAGGTATTTGGGTAGCACGACCATCTTAACTAAGTTAACACGCCCTGTGACACTTAGAGGCAATTTACTCCATGGGCGAGTTATATTTTTAAACCATTGCGAGATGGGGTCTAGGTTTTGCTTAACAAATTCAGTTGCGTCAGGCGTGACCCATATGCCTAGGTATTTGAATCTTCTGGTAATCTGCAGGGGGCACGAGACAGGGACAGAGTCCGAAGGGCACTCCCGTACCATAAACAGATTCGACTTTTCCCAGTTAATCTTTAGGCCCGAGAATCTCCCAAAGAGCTCCACCGTTTCCAGGACCGACGGAAGCGTCACCCCAACCTTCGCCAAGAACAACAGCATGTCATCTGCATACAGTGCCACTTTGTCAACCCCCCTTCCAGCTGAGAGGCCATGTATAGTTGGAGTAATGCGTATAAGACATGCCAGTGGCTCGATGGCAAGGGCAAAGAGTGTGGGGGAGAGCGGGCAACCCTGCCTCGTGCCCCTACCTAACCTGAATGGCTCTGTGGTGCAGCCATTGACACAAACCCTGGCAGCGGGGGAGCAATATAACAGCTGCACCCACTTGACAAACCGAGGGCCAGAACCGAATCTACCCAGAACTTCCCACAGGTAGCCCCATTCCACCGAGTCAAAAGCCTTGGCGGCGTCAAGAGACGCCACCGCAGCTCCATCCCCAGGGTCATGAGGCACCTGTAAATGGGTAAAAAGACGCCGGAGATTAGTTATTGTTGATTTACCGGGCATGAAGCCCGTTTGGTCCTGGTGCACCAAAGAAGTAATAACCTTGTTTAATCTAGACGAAAGCAGTTTGGCCAGTATCTTGATGTCCACAGACAGCAAAGAGATCGGTCTGTATGAGTCAGGTAGCAAGGGGTCCTTCCCAGTCTTGTGAATTACAACTATTAGCGCCTCTGCCATCGAGGACGGGAGGACACCTGAATCAAACAGCACCTCATAGGTCTCTAGTAATTTTGGCACAAAGAAATCTTTAAATTTCTTGTAGAGCTCCGCCGGCAGGCCATCTATGCCAGGAGTTTTATTATTCGGAAGGGAGTTAATTATCTCCTCCAACTCTTCAGAGGAGAAGGGGGCCTCCAGCATCTCCACCGCAGCACCCGACAATCGAGGAAGGGGGATCAAATCTAGATAGGACCGGAGCTCCTGGGCAGTATAATCAACCCTGGAGGTGTAAACCGATTGAAAATATCTAAGAAAAACTTTGGCAATATCAGAGGCTCCACAGTGCCTAACCAGACCCGTATCTAGTATCTCCGGGATGAATTTGTTAACCTGATCCCCTCTAGCTAAGTGTGCCAGGTATGCCCCTCCCATATCCGCCTGAGAGTAAGATATGTGTCCATTGAACAGCAAACGACGTTTGGACTTAGCAAATAGATAATCCGTCCAAACTTTTTGGGCTTCCAACCAGCGTAGTCTATCAGCCGCACTATGAGACCGCAAGTACTCTGCCTCTCTCAGCCCACATTCCCTTTCCATGGTCACTTCCTCAGCCCTATAGAATTTTTTCTTCCGAGCTACATTAGCAATTAATGAGCCTCGAAGCACAGACTTAAAGGAATCAATTAAAAGAGCAGGGGGAGTAGACCCCGAATTATTCACAAAAAATTCCTGCCACTCCGCCACCAAGTCCGCACCAGAGCCCAACAAGTCAAGCCAGAAGGGATTGAATCTCCAAAATCTAAGATTAGATTCATCTCGCAAAGTTATGGCCAGTACTACCGGAGAATGATCCGAGATTCCTCTCGGTAAATAGTGAATCAATTCTATATGAGGGACCAGGGAAGCCGACGTGAAAATGTAATCAATGCGGGAGAAGGCATGGTGAGTAGCGGAGTGACAGGAAAACAAGCTTTGATCAGGGTTTCTCAACCTCCACGCATCCAGCAACCCCAGAACGGACATAAACCTTGCTAATGGAGTAGGCGCAGGGGGGCCCAACAACTCGGACTCCCTCCACCGATCCAGTTCCTTATCCATTACATTATTGAAATCCCCCATGCAGACTACAGGGGTCCCCGGGGACTCCGCAATAAATTCTGCCGCCTTTGTGAGAACATCCATACTAAACGGAGGAGGGATATATAAGGCCAAAATAAGCAGGGGAACTAAATCAATCTTCCCCCTAAGGAATACAAATCTCCCATATGGGTCAGTTTTAACCAAATCCAGTTGAAATTTAACATGCTTACCAATTAGGAGAGAAACCCCTCTGGAGTTGCTGGTATGCGCAGAGTGAAACACCCACCCCACCCATCTCCTTTTGAGGGCCAACAAACGTCCCCCTACCAAATGGGTCTCGACCAAACACACAACATCTGCTTTTTGCTTACGAACCTCCGACAGAACAAGAGAGCGCTTGATCCTGTCGTTCAGCCCCCTCGTGTTCCAAGAAAAAAATCTCAAAGTGTTAGACATCTCTCAAAAAATAGTAATATGAGCAATAGAAGGGTCACAATAAGGACATTTAGCGCTACATCAGGATACGGATTTAACAAATACTGCACCCGAACCAGTGATGACGTCAAGGAAACCAGAACTCCCCAGAAACAGCTAAAGGTCACACCTCCCAAGATATCTTCCCTTAACCTCAAACCCCCCCCATCCCACCCCGTATTACCTCCCAAACATAAGTAATAACTTTACACTTGCCCCACTATACTCATCTTACCAACCAATAGCGGAGAGGTGAGACTAGTACTCTCCTTTCCAAAGGGGAGCTAGTTACCTTAGACCTAACATAAGAAGATAGCCCCTATAGTGTAATGACCCATATGTCCCTTAGAGGGCCCCTACATATGAGAAAATTGTAAACATTACCAGAGTGCAAGAGAATGATAATTTGCAAAAGTTAAGGCACTATTAACTATTGAAGTCATGTCATCATAACTATAGAAAAATTATAAATGATACTGTGAGCCCCGAGCATCACGGCGGCGGACTGTGGTGTCTTCTCCCCCGTCTATCGAGCCAATCCTGTGCTTCTTGTGGGGAGCTGAAGAAGTGCGACGTGCCATCCGCGTTGATCTTCAGGCGCTATGAAAACAGCATTGCGTAGGTGAGCTGAAGGTCTCGCAGCCGACGCTTCACCGGGTGTCCCTCTGCACCTCCATTGCGAAGTCAGGACACACTAACACAGATGCATCAGTCAGTGGCCCTTGCTGACGAAACAGGCATAGAATACTGTCACGATCCTTGAAGTGAAGGGGCCTGTGGAGACACACGGTGAGCTCTCTCGATTGCAAACTGCGAGGAAAAGACCTCTCTGCCGAATTCTTGAACCAGGAGTTCCTCAAGGAAGCTGACTCGATCTTGCCCTTCTACCTCTTTTGTGGAAGCCAACAAAGCATATGTTGTTGTGCCTCAGACGGCCCTCCAAATCAGAAATTTTTGCCTTCCAACTGGTAACTTGGAACGTCAACTGGTCTAGCTGGCCTCTCATTGGATTTGTGAGGTCTTCAAGTGCTGATAAGCGGTATTCAGCCTCCCCAAGACGCTCCCGCACCTTCTGCATCTCATGCCTGATAATAGAGAGGTCCACCTGAACCTCTCCAATTTTCTCAGTTACCCTCAATTTTCAATGGGAATCCCAGCACTCTGAGTTAAAATGAGCAAATAAAGGGAAGTTGTAATCCACAAAAACAGGGAATTTATATACAAATGCCACACACTGAGTGCTGTAATCCACAAAAACAGGGGGTATATGCCCATTCAACTCTATTGTAGTGCACACAGAGTGAAAAGTTATCAGTAGCTGTACTTCACAAAGGCACAAGAAGGAGTGCTACTCTCCTGCATCTTTAAAATTGTATTCCACACAGGCAGGGAAGCACCTGTGTCCCCCACACCCAAGCACTGCCTGGCCCAGGGAGATCAGCTGCACTGCTCCAGTGCTCCTCCAGTGAACTCTAAGGGCAAGGGAGAAGCAGTCCAGCAATGAGAAGTACAGCCCAGCAGGAGCCCTAGGTGTGAATATATAATATGGGGCAGCAGCGTTCCAGAGCTCACCACCAGCCCAGATACCTCCTTCAGGAAACCCTCCCACGACACAGTTCAGCTCTTAAAGATGGTGCCGATGTTACTGCCGTTTTCACGCCAAAACGACCCCGCAGCGGTGTGTGGACCGGGAGCTGAGAAATAGCCCGCCTGCGCCAGTCCATGCTGTCCTCTGAGTATCCGCAGAGCAGGGGGGATGAAAACACCAGCGAACAATAAAGGATAAATGTAGGATTATTGGCAGGAGCTGCGAGGAGAAGCGTCCTACTCCATCAGGCCCCACCCCAGGAACCGCCTAATTTTAAGAATGGAAAAGTTGCCTGTCGCTGGTTGATCCCCAGCCTGCTCACTATGGGCCATATCGAGTTAATGGTAAATTGGATCAGCCACTAGGATCTTACGGCAGGCGCCCCTGTCGCCATCTGATCTGGATCCTGGACCGGAGCCGTAGCTTGTGTAGTAGAAGAGTGGCCTTGAGAACTATTTGAAGCAGAGTTCCTGGCATATTTTTCCAACTTTGCAGCCGCAGCTGCTGCTTGAGTTGATTTACCCATCACAGGGCAGAAACAGCAGAAAGAGTCCAGAAGAGAGAGTGCCGGGCAGCTAGGTAGTATCTACCACTAGTTGTAATCCACAGAAGCGCAGACTGTCCAGCCAGTTACACCGCCCAGAGAAGAGAGAAAGGGTACTGCAGGGGCAGAAAGAGAGAGCACCCCCCTCCACAAGAAGCAGGATACTGTAGCCTTTTCCAGAGAACACTGTTAATAAGGCAAGGTATGGTATATAGAACACAGTCCACCACACCACCGTAGGATAGGATAATCACAGTTACTTGTAACAGTTCAGAGCAGAACAGCCCACGGCAGGAAGGAGAGAACCATGAGAGTAAATATAACTAGTTGTAATCCACAAAAGCGCAGACTGTGCAGCCAGCCATACCGCAGGTGCCAGAGAGAACGGGTACTGCAGGGGCAGGGAGAGAGCACCCCCCTCCACAAGAAGCAGGATACTGAAGCCTTGTCCAGATAACACTGTTAATAAGGCAAGGTATGGTATATAGAACACAGTCCACCACACTCTTACACCGTAGGATAATCACAGTTGCTTGTAACAGTTCAAAGCAGTACAGCCCACGGCAGGAAGGAGAGAACCATGAGAGTAAATATAACTAGTTGTAATCCACAAAAGCGCAGACTGTGCAGCCAGCCATACCGCAGGTGCCAGAGAGAACGGGTACTGCAGGGGCAGGGAGAGAGCACCCCCCTCCACAAGAAGCAGGATACTGTAGCCTTGTCCAGATAACACCGTTGATAAGGCAAGGTAAGGTATGGTATATAGAACTCAGTCCACCACACTCTGACACAGTAGGATAATCACAGTTGCTTGTAATAGTTCAGAGCAGTACAGCCCACGACAGGAAGGAGAGAGAGAGTAAAGTAAATAGAACTGAGTGCACTATAAGTCACAACAAGCCAGGGAGCAGATAGACAGAGGGAAATTATAATCCACAGTAGTAGGGAGTTATATGCAAGGGACCCCCAGATTTGTACTCCACTCCACACACTTTGGAGCTATGTGGCTGGGATGTAACTGCCACTTGCAGGCCACACACACTGGAGCTGGATTGGCAGCCTCATATATAGCAGTGATGCTGTGAGAAGTGCCCTTTATCTCTCCTCCTGCCCCACAGCAGACAGGCAGCCCTCTCCCCTAGACCCCAACAGCACCTGACAGGAGTTGCAGCTGTAACACCACTGGCAGCGTTCCTAAGTCACAGGGGACCACGCAGCATGGAGACCACAGGGAAAGCAAGAAGTTCAGGAAGATGGCGCCGGCCCCTCCTCCAATTTCGCGCCCAAACTAATCCAGAACGGCTGACGGACCTGAGAGCACTCAGAAAGCGCCAGCACCCAGCTCTGCCGCGAGGAAGTGTCCACCACACAGGAGGGGGAGAGACTGAGCAGGGAACAGCCACAAAGCCTCCTTCTTCACCCCGGCGCCCCGATCACTGCCGCAGCACCGCCTCCACGCACCCGACGGGCCTCCACTGTCGTCGCTGCTGCCCACAGCCAGAATAAAGGTAAGTCTGGCCCCAGCACCCAGAGGATTCCGGAGCTACAATTTGCGGTCCCAGCGGGTCACTATCAGGATAGATGCAGGATTGACGGCCGGAGCTGCGAGGAGAAGCGTCCTACTCCATCTTGACTCAGGCCACGCCCCCCCCCTTTTGAGCAGCAATTTTAGTTATTTAAAAACAAGTTCATCATTGTATGTACACTTTCAGACACACACACTTGGAGAAATTTTTGGAGCACATACAGTATATATACCACACAACTCAAAAAAGTGAATTTATAGGGAAAAAAATTTGTGCCTTTCTTATATCAGGCCTAACCAATTATAGGAAGTCTTGTTTCAGAAAGTGCAGCCGCTTTCCCCATTGTCACATTCCAGATGCTGAATATCAAAATTCCTTTAGCTGTCAGATTTTGTAAATGGTCACCAGGGGGGACATTTACTAAAGGCGATTTTTTATAAAACACTGTTTTGACTTTTAGTCGGGGACTTTAAAGTAGCTGCATTTACTATCAGAAATTCACTGAAGAATACCTGTAAAAATCATCAAAAAGGAGAGTTGTATGGGAGTGTCAATTTAGTTCAAATCCCACATGTAAAAGGAAACAAAATTTTTTAAATAAAGTACGCATTTAAAAATATAAAAAAATGGACTATGTCTACAAAAAAAAGCACAGCGTGGCAACTATTAACCCTTAGCATGCTGCTGAATTATAGTATTAGAAAGCACAGCAGGCCCATGTATTGCAGGGCATGCTGTGCTTTTTAGTACCATAAGCAGTATCAGGCTAAGGGTTAATGGCATGCTGCCGCATATATACAGTGCCCCGTATGTATATGTATATAGTGATTTAAGTCCTAAAAGTATACACAGTGCCCCAAGTCCTATAGGTATATTCAGTGTCCCGTTTTTGCAATTGTAAGTACTGTAATTCTTTTTTAACATGTGTGTCCTGTTGCTCAAAATAAATAAGATGTGTTCTGCATATGTATGTAAATATTGTAATGTTGCTTCTTAACACATCAAAAATGATAACATAAAAATATTCCAACTCACACTTCAGAAGACTTCAATAGGTGTCTTCCGTCCTGTGGTCCTTCTGTTATTCCTGCCTTTTTCTTGTGACGGATGCTCCTTCTTCTTCAGCGTCCCGGGCGCTGTATATACTTTTAGCACTTGAAGCACTATATACACTTAGAGGAATCGAGGCACTGTGTGTATGCGGTGGCATGCCATTAACCCTTGGTACTAAAAAGAACAGCATGACCTGCAATACATGGGAACGCTGTGCTTTATAGTATTATATGTGGTAGCATGCTAAGGGTTAATAGCATGCCTCGCTTTTCATTTTTTACAGCAAATTATATTTATTTTTTATTTACATTATAGTTTTATTGTTTAAAAAAACTTTTAGCACTAAAGGGGCAAGGAGTAAAGGCTAATTTTAAACATAAATCGCCACGATTTAAAAATTATCAAATCGCCACACATCGCTGACGATTATAAATCGCCAGAAAAAAGTAAATCCGGCCATTTGGAAACCCAAATTGCCAGTAAATTACGGCGACAGCTGACTATTTATAGCTGAAGCCAAAACCCCCTTTCTCTAAATCTTTAATATGTTAATACATGTTAAAGTTAAATTACTGTAAGTTTCTACTTCAAGTTGCATATGTAAAAGTTTCATAGGGTCTTTTTCATGGCTAAAGCATCTGTACAATGCCTTAGGGTTGGATAAAACAACAACATAGAAAGCATATGATTTTATCCTATTATTGCAATATTTCAGACCTCAGATATAGTGAAGATATAAATTCACACAATGGAAGCAGACATCGTTTGATAATAAAGCATATCAAGATAATATAAACCGGCAACCCCTAGTTGACCCAAATATACTAGTGGCTGGGTTCAGTCACTGGGCCCGATTCAATTGCCGGCAAAGTTTTCAAAAAGTTTGCGTCGGTAAAAATACGATGCCTTCGCCGGCAATTGAGCGATAAAAATTCGCCCATTCAATTATTTTTTTACCGCTGCGCTAAAACAGCAGCCAGCGGTAAAAAAATAACTATAGAAAAAAAAAAATTCTCTTTTTAACCCCGCAAATCCCCCCCTGCTAGCAGGAGGTGACCGGCGCTAGTGAGAGACTATTACCCAGTGCCTGAAATCACGTTCTCACGATACTTCAGGCACTGGGTAATAGCCTCAGTAGCGCTGCTAGCAGGAGGTG
>WWET01002745.1:124464-182007 GCA_011038615.1 Limnodynastes dumerilii | reverse complement strand
TGGCCATATTTAGACGACCTGTTGATAGCGGCAAATTCAAGATCACAAGCTCAGCAATTCACGACAAGAGTCCTTCACACCTTAAGATCTCACGATTGACTGGTTAATGAGAGCAAAAGTCATCTTACACCTTCCAGACGGATCAAATATCTAGGGGTGTTAATAAATACGCTAACTATGAATGTAAGCTTAACAGAAGGCAGAGCTGTAAAACTCGAGTTAGAGGTGAGAAATATTCAGCACTGAAAACGAGTACAAGCAGCAGACTGCACGAAAGTCCTTGGACTAATGTCAGCAGCACTAGATGTAATTCCCTGGGCAAGGGCTCATATGAGACCTCTCCAAATATGCTTTTTACTCCAATGTGATGGAAATCACAAAAATCAAAAGCAAAGCATATTTCTCTCAGAACTAAAGAGGTAATTAAATTGGTGGCTGAACAAAAAGGCTACAAGCAGGAAAATCCTTCCGACCAGTGTGCCCTATTGTTCTGACGACCGAAGCCAGTGCCTCAGGGTAGGGAGCAACCTGCGATCTTGAATTAGTACAATGACTTTGGTCCAGAAACACTCTTCAAGATCACTCAAATGTCAGAACTAAAAGCTGTCACACAGGTTCTCAAGCATTTCCAGAGGCGAGTGGAAAGACAAGCAGTGATCATTCAGACGGATAACAAGGCAGTGGTCTCCCATGTAAACAAACAAGGGGGAACAAAAAGCTCCGGCCTAAGACTAGAGACACAAAAACTCATGGTCTGGGCAGAAAAACACCTCTTAGACCTTAAAGTAGTATACGTTGCAGGGAGAGACAACCTTGCAGCAGACTTCCTCAGTCGTCACACCATAGATCAATCAGAGTGGCAGCTGAACAAGGCAATCTTCCGTCAACTAGCAGACAGATGGGGCGAGCCACAAGTAGATTTGATGGCCTCCTCAAGGAACGGGTCAATCTATTATTCAAGGTACCGAGAGTCCCAGGCACTCACAGTAGATGCACTGGTAGCATCGTGGGAATTTGAAAAAAACATACATATTCCCCCCAGTCTTGATGATCCCAAGAGTTCTGAGGAAACTGGAAAACGAAAAAGCAAGCGTTATCGCAGTACTACCCTTCTGGCCCAGAAGGCCATGGTTTTTAAAGATCTTGCAAATAGCAGTAGACGGGCCGTGGATGTTGCCAGACATACCAAGCCTACTGGTTCAAGGTCACATATGTCATCCAAATCCAGGGTCTCTGAAATTAGCGGTCTGGTTATTCAAAGGCAGAATCTAAGAAGCCAGGGATTCTCGGACAAGGTCACAGACACTTTGTTAAAAGCCAGAAAAGTCTTAACCTGCAATGGCTATTGGAGAGTATGGAGAACATTTTACTATTGGCCCGAGAGAATGGGAAAGTCTAATACCAACATCCCTACTATCCTGAAATTCTTGCAAACAGGCTTGTATAAGGGTCTGGCGGTGAGTTCATTGAAAGTACAAATCTCAGCATTAGGAGCTGTTTTAGACATGGACTTAGCAAGCAATAAATATGTATCAAGAGTTATACAGGCAGCTAAGAAAATAAGACCACAGATTAAGGATCCGCTAGCTCCATGGGACCTGAAACTAGTTTTGGAGACTTTAACAGAATCCCCATTTGAACCTATGTCAGAAATTAACTTGATAATGCTCAGTTGGAAAATGATTTTCTTAGTAGTGATCACGTCAGTGAGACGTATATCAGAGTTACAAGCCTTGTGGGCCAAGGAACCCTATCTAAATTTTATGCACAATAAGGTCATGTTAAGAACGAATCCTAAATTTCTCCCTAAAGTTGTGTCGAAGTTCTGTCTCAACCAAGATATTTCCTTACCATCTCTATGCCCAAATCCAAAGAATCGATTAGAGAGAAAATTCCATACCCTGGATCTAGTTAGGGCCTTACCTATTTATACACAAAAGACTGCAAATATTAGAAAGACCGACCAGCTGTTTATACTTACGGAAGGAGTAAAAAAAGGACGGCTGGCTTCTAAAAGTACTATAGCAAGATGGATCAAATCGTGCATATCCAAGGCCTATGAAATCAAAGGACAAATTCCTCCGAAAGGCCTCAAAGCACACTCCACAAGAGCGATGGCCACTTCATGGGCAGAAAAGAGGCGGCCTCAATAACAGAAATATGTAAAGCGGCTGGCTGGTCGGTCGTCAGTAAATACCTTCTGCAAACATTACAGATTAGATGTACTATCCTCAGCTGAAGCAAGCTTTGGAAGACGAGTATTAAGTGCAGTTGTGTCAAAATGTGTTATGATTATTAAGTTTATTTCTACAGGTCGTAGCCACCCAGTGCCGGTTTTAACTGCTTTGGTATGACCCGGAGGTATGCTGACAGGCATGGAGGCAGAGGAAACTATTTTCCTCTACTCCATCATGTCAGCACACACACTCCCAACCCGTTATTGTTATGCTTGTTATGTTCTTATTAATATAATTTTAGGCAATGTGAAATTGGAAGACACTGGGACCGGAGGTGAACACCCTCTTATAAAGCCGGTGTCTTCTTTCTTCCTGTTTGGCTCCAGCAGGGGGATGATTAACCCGGAGGTGTGCTGACATGATGGAATAGAGTAAACCATATTAATAGATGAATAATGTATAGTGTCTGCACGAACATTGGTTATGAAAACTAGAGATTTATCCTGAATCCTTTGCTGCTGTTGGTGGTAGTGATGGACCTTCATGGTCGCTATTTCCTTCAAACATTTATCCATTGTTCTCTTGGCCTTTGCGTTCAACCCTTGGACTGTCTGAAAGATATGTCTAAAACATATCTAATCTATACAATTTCAACAAGGACAATTAAAAATCTTAAAATACATACATGTTCATATTACTTGTTCACCCGTGCTGATGATGGCCTGGATTCACAATGTGTTGCACATACGGTCATAACATACCAATAGTAACTAACACGCATGCGTAGTAACTATTTTACGTAATCTGCGTATCGTTTTGTTACATAGATTGTGTATATGCGGTCTGGAGAGAAGGTTGTACCTGTGCCCGTGCTCTGCTTTAACCATTCTTCTCCCTCTCTCGGTATATATTGGTTGAAGGCCCTTTTAACCTATACCTTTGTTTGAGGAGTCTAACATACTTATAAGAAGGGAATAGGGTAGTACGAATAGGGCATTTTAGGAGAACTTTTCTCCCTAGTGGGATGAAGTTTTTTCATCTAAGAGACAAGACAACGTTTTTTGAAAGAAAGATTTGTTTTATTATGATGTATGATGTGTTTTAATGAGTATCTTTATTGGATTGCAATAAACAGAAACATTTTATTCCATATACGTTGTTGAAGATAAATGGAGCAATAAAGGAGCAGTGATGCTCAATGTCTATAAAATTACAGTTAGACATTGATCCTCGGCAGATTTGGGATAATTCATCCTATAAGGAAAAGTGGAGAGATTTGATTAAGAGCCTGGATTCAAGAGAGGAATATTGTGAGTAAGGGATTAATTTATTTACTTACCGCTAATACTTAGCAGAGGACGAGCAGGGACGGAGAATTCTTTGACGTGCCTGAAAACGAGAAGGTTAATGGCCCAGATTGAATTTATGCGTGGCGGAGACGTAAAATCGCGTTTTGGTAAGTACTGCGCATGCGCACCATAGAAAATACACTCCGTAACGTAGTGTAAATGTGAACGTACGGGCCATTCACGTATGTGTAACGTAAATTCTTACGTGTGGGCGTGCCAATTTTTCGTGAGTCAAAAATTTGTCTGAAATACGTTATGTAGGCGGGGGTTTGTATTTAAAGTGTACAGTATGGGAGTGCTTAGCTCCGTAAATACGTGTTGCTCATACGTACGTGTGCATATGACATCGGTTACGTGGGCAAAAGTTAAGGTCAAAATACGTACGTCAAATACGTACGTCAAGGGGAGTTTATAGAAGGTACACATGCGTAAATACGCTACGCGAGTAAATGTATGGCAAGCGGAGTTCTGGATCTACCCCAATGTTAGTAAAATACTTTACCTTTCTTAGCAGTACTGTGAACGCTACACTGAGTAGTTTTTTCTGTTTTGCTTTTCTGAGGAGAGAAGATTAAGTGGAATACAACGAAACTAGAACGAAATTTTATGTCGCACCCACAATCCAACAGAGAAATATTGTGAGTATCGAGTTTGTCATTGACACTCACTTTAGAGTTATGGTACTGCACAAGTACATTCTTCTTTCTTTTGAGTGTGACAAGACCTAGAAGGGGAGAAAAAAAAGAGAAGTCACAGTGAACATAAGAAGAAGACTAAGAGGATTATATATGCAAACTCACTGCATTGAAGGTCCCAGTCTAGAGGCAACAAATAGGTAATGTCAACCTTAAAACTGAGAAATCTACTATATGAAGAAAGACTCCTTTTTTTCAGAAAACAAGTGTTTGTGGCTGCTGGGCCGTATTGTTTTATGGTCTCTACATTGTCAACACACAAAAATTTATAGACTGTAACAAGTCGTCACACATACGCTGATACCCACACCTCTTTCACTTGCTGTGGAGAAGTGAAATGAATCACTAAATACTTTCCTTTATTTGTGGAGAGGTTGGGAGAAGGGAAGCTCCCTGTTCTAAAATACCAACCATTTTCCCTGTAAAGAGCTTATCATCCTTATAGCAAAGCTTCGCCTCAAGCGTTGAGCAATAAGTTTCTTTCTTAAGTGTCCATCATAATTACAAAGCTATTTGGCAACTTACTAAAAAATGGGAGCATGATGTGCACCACCATGTCTCCTCTTACCATCCCAGCACGGATTTAAATAGGCAATCCTAATAAGCTAGTTAATGATGGAGCCTTTGAGAATAATTAGCTTGTTCATTGAGATGCCATCTAAGGGAAAAGGCTCTGTACCTTTATAAGTTACCAAGTAATCATTATTTGTGAAGTCACCAAATCTGCAACTAGGTTTTTGAAAAAATAATTATATGTCAAAGTACAGTCATTGTTTTTTGTAAGAGTTTCCATAATCTGTATAAGAGAAAGTATAGTATAAAATCTGAAGGGAGGT
The DNA here is from genome assembly GCA_011038615.1 of Limnodynastes dumerilii. Classification (NCBI taxonomy): domain Eukaryota; kingdom Metazoa; phylum Chordata; class Amphibia; order Anura; family Limnodynastidae; genus Limnodynastes; species Limnodynastes dumerilii. The sequence goes on along the minus strand of WWET01002745.1, from coordinate 176,950 downwards.
CCTTGAAATTTTTTTTATATTTTTCTGTAGTGACAATGGATTGGATTCACACTTAAGTAATAATATTAGGTAAGGTGTGGATACACATGCTCAGTGTGGAATCCCTCTGCGATCACACCTAAAAATAGGTGAAAGCGCTTTTTTAGTACATAGAAGATGTCACAATAGACATTTAGGATCAGCATTTATACATTTTCGAGTAGATATGTACTTGTTCTTTAATAAAAATAAATAGTTTACTCTCTTTTATTTATCCTAAATTCCAATAATGAAATGTTTGTCACAGTATAAAAAAGTTTATAATAAAGTTAGTAAAATACTTGTATTATTGTATGAAATAATAACATTCTTTAATTGTCTCAGTATTCATAAATAATGACAATCTAATTTTTTTTAGTAATTAATGTTAGTCTAGATATGTTTTTAATGCAAAATATGTTCTATTCTGGAAATAAGCACTAGGTGGCAGATTTAGTACACATGAATAAGTGCAGGCTATGTGATGGTTAGTTTCTTTCTCTTTTTTAACTGTCCTGTCAATGTAAAAGGGAAGATTTCAAAAAAATAGATACAATTTTTAAAATTCCACGTGTTGGCTTGTCTGAACATGTAGATATTAATAAATGACAAGAAACAAAGACCGCACTAAGTATAAGAAAAAATAAATTGAAATAAATGGAAGACAGAAAAGTAAAAGGGTGCTGCCAAAATATACAACCTTACAAATTAGACAAAAGTAAAGAAAACGAAAGGCCAGAAAACTAATGTATTAATCTAAGACAATGTCTTGTTACATAGACCTAGGTTGTTTGCGGCGCAAAAGACACCTTGCATCAAATTACAGAGTCACAGAAAAGCTGCTTGAAAATTAAAACTCATATTTTTTAATCAATTCTTAAAATCATAAAGGTATTTGAAAGTTTAGGCAAAAATTGTGAGAATAAAAAACACACATGTTCTGACACATTCCGCAATTCTGATGGTAACAGGACAATAACAATGTAGCAGAGTAACAAAAAATAAGTTACAAATAAAGGAAGGGGGGAGAAACACTGAGGCTAGGCTAATTGCAGGAGAAAAGCTTTCCCTATCATCCAGACACCTAGCAGCCTCACGGCCACGCTTCACCCTTCTGGGCAGTATTCTGACCCTTCCTCTCTACTCTAAAGGGCAAAACATTTCCCCACAAAAAATACTTTACAGATAGACAGCAGAAGCGGCGTGTAGACATGCGAGAATGGGACCTCCAGTACACAGCGGACAGGACCCGGAACGACCGACACGTGTTTCGCCTATGGACGGCTTTTTCAAGGTAAGTATGCGGTTCAACGGTGTGGGCATTTAAAGAGACGACTGTCCAATCACACATTGAAATGTGTAGTCAATGCGGCTAGTGAGACTTAATTATACCATACCTGAAATCTGAACAAGAAAGAAATGAAAAACGAAACAAAGGGAATTTAAAACGAGGAGAAAATAAAGAAGCAAAACAGCGGAGAAATAGCTAAGATGCCACTTATATTATTATATAAATATATAAATAAATATATGAGGACTGATATACTGAGACTGTCATTGCCAATAAAGACCAATAAAGACTAATTCCATCTTTTGTGTTTACATTGAGTTATTTACTTTGCAGCTAAAGACAACCATGTTGCTAAGAAGAAATCACATTCTAACAACATGTAATTCATAAGGGAGGATAAAGATTTTTTATTATTACTATTTTCCATAAGAGGTATGATTAACAGTGACGCTAAACCAAATATAGATAAAAAACAAAAATAAATCTTTAGGAAATTCTATTTGGAGGACACAGGATTACTGCAAAAGAAGAAAGATGTCAAATTAAATTTAAAGGTACAGAACAAAAAATAAACCTGTCTTATAATACACTATGATTTGGTGCAGACACCCAAGATATCAGGATAAAACTTACTGCAAATGATGCAAAACAGGTTATTGTGCAAAAATGAATAATTAGTTATAAAAAAGAGGTATATGAGATATTTTCATTTAGACCTCGTGGGGATATACTGTTGAGTAGGTAAATCCACGAGCTTCTTTCTGTAGAAGAACTTGGTCTATATTCCCACCCCTCAAAGATGGGAGAAATTTTTTCCAAAATAAATGCTTGTAAATTAGTGGGATTGGAATTATGCATTCTATGAAAATGTTTAGCAACAGGGGTCAGCACCTTACATTTTGCTTTATCAGAAGTGCTATTCTTTATTGATCTAACATGTACGGCTAGTCTCACTTTTAAGGGACGTATCGTCTTGCCACGTAGCGTAAATGACAAGGGCACGTAAGGCAATATACAACATTTTTAGTATTACAATTAGCATAAAAATTTAATTTATGAGTCTGTCGAAAACGATCAGTGATCTCCAAAGTTTTGTAAATATAACTGCAGACATTACAGGAGCCACATGCAAAAGAACCATGATATTTATCTACTGATTTTTTGCGTGAGGAGAAGCAACAAGAATATCCTGCAAATTTCTACCTCTTCTCCAGCACATTGGGACAAAATTCACAAAAATAGGATCTAACGCATCATCAGACTTCAATACTGGAAGGTGTTTATTCAAAATCTTTTGGATCTTATATGCCTGTTCACAGTAACTGGTGATAAATCGAATTTTGTTTGGTTTTGCAACTTTATTTTTCTTAAAAATAAGAGACTCTCTGTCAGTTTTCAATGCATTATGAAAAGCTTTAATAAGAGATTTACATGGGTAACCTCGATTTAGTAGTCTTAGTTTTAATTCGTCCGCCCTCAATCTAAATTGCTCAGTATTTGTGCAATTTCTGCACAGATGGAGATATTCCCCTTTTGGGATATTTTTTTATCACATTCTGGTGATGAGCGCTAGAATGATGTAAAATTGTATTGGTGGCAGTAGGCTTGCGGTATAGATCAGAGCAAAGATGTCGGGATTCATTAACGTACATAGTCACATCTAGAAAGTCAACCTTATGTTGGCTACAATTCATAGTTAACTTAATGTTAACATCATTTGAGTTAAGAATACCAACGAATGTATCCAAGGTATCACGATCGCCCTGCCACAAGATAAAGATATTATCTATGTAGCGGAGAAACACGAGCACATGGGAAGTCCATGGCTCGTGTGGCTCCGCGAAAACATAGAAGCGCTCCCACCAGCCCATGAAAAGGTTTGTGAATGATGGGGCACATGCTGTGCCCATCGCCGTACCGCGTTGCTGCAAAAAGAAGGCGCCATCGAATAAAAACGAATTCCTTGTCAACACAAATCTGAGAAGTCGGAGTAAAAAGTCATGATGGGGATCTGAGGCAGTAGTATATAGAAAGTATTTTACAGCATTGATGCCCAATACTGGTGTATGAAGCCTCAACATCTAATGTCACTAGCCATGTATCTGTTTCAACTGTGATGTCATGGATACGAGTAAGAAAATCTGTAGTATCCATTATGAAAGCAGGCAATGCAAAAACAAAAGGACGTAGGAAGGTATCAATGTACTGGCTAGCTTTTTTGGTGAGAGATCCATTTCCAGACACGATAGGTCGTCCAGGAGGACAATCTGGACGTTTGTGTATTTTGGGTAGGAGGTAGAATGAAGCTACCCTAGGATGTTCTACTGACAAAAATTTAAAGGTTTGAGATTAAATTATACTAAACTGCTTAGCCTCATTAATCATCATATTGTATAAGGACAAAAAGTCCTCTGTTGGATTCGAAAATAGCTTTTTGTAACATGATATCGTCCAATTGCCTCCTGACTTTCTCTACATACATTAGCTTGGGCCAGAGAACTACATTACCACCTTTGTCAGATGGTTTGACTAAGAGATCATCCCATGTACGTATCTCACTGAGGGCCAGTCTTTCATCTTTTGTTATGCCGCTGATTCCTTGTGTTTCGCCTGAAATAACGTTGCTTTGTAACGTCTTCTTGGTTTTAATCCCGCATGCATGGCTAGAGGGGCAAGACTCTTTATGCAGATGAGCTGCACATAAGCTACTAATGTACAATATGGGCGTGCCAACAGAGCAAGTACTCTTATTAACATTTGTAATCAAAATTAACCATTAAAAATTAAACCAGAAATAAAAATAAATATTTTACAAAAAACATAAACAGATACTGCATGAAGTTATAAAAACATTAATCCACTACATATAGAAAGTTTCTTAAAACATTTACAAAAAAAATAAAAACAAACAACCAATATAGTTAAATAGAAGTAAATGTAATTGTGTTTGTTATAAAAATTTCAAGTTACAAAAAAACCTTCTCAAACTATACACAAACAATGGCAACCTTACATGGTTAAAGTCTAGCACAAAATGTGAAATTAGAATAACATTTTGTAAATAAGCCTTTATTTCTTTAATTTATAAACACACATCCATTGATTATAAATACGCAGCAGGTGTGGCATGAAATAAGAGAAGACACATGGCCGCACGGTTCCTCAACTAACGAGTGGTCAAGAGCTTTCTTAACTTTTCCTGTGGGTATGTTAGTTTACGCAAGGCACTCCTACTTTCCTGGGCTCTGATGTTGGATGAGGAGGAGTGAGCGGGAGAAAGACAAAATAAAGACACGTGAAGATACAAAGAATATTTATTACACGCTTCAGTACAAGAGGAGGAGTGGGTGAGTGTAGTACCACCTATGTAGGGCTCTTTCCTGTAGTTGATATTCCGCACTAAGATCTCTGTGTCTTCTTTTTCTGTTCTTTCTGGGCTCTGCTGTCCGGCGAGGAGGGGAGAACTTGAGAGAGGAGGAGAGATGGGTGTGGAGGAAATTTCGTGGCTGTGGAGATAAATTTGTGATAAGTTATACTGTCAAGACATCTTAATTGTGAGTTTAATGGTCTATAGAGGAGAAATCTGTTTCTGAGCGTATTACACAATTATATACTATTCTTTTTTATGATGAATATACGAAGAGGAGTCCCATAAAAACCAGCATAGGAGTCCGGACCAAAGGAGAAAAATCTATTGGAGAATTGGATCCTGAGGACATTGTTTCTGCAGACTTTCAAAGAAAAGAACTTTAAAGAAAGGTCTGGACATCTGTTCTATAAATTATATAAATTGTTTATAATTGACGGTTTATAAGAGATTTAAGTTGAAGAAGACATTCACCCTATGAGCCTTGGGCGCTATTTTTACTCTGTAATCCTTACTCTATACAAGTTAGGGGTTTGGTTATTCTGAACCCATCTTTGGGGGTGGAGTGGTTAACACCCCCGTACAGTGTATTGTTGCTGCCTGGGGAGAAGCGCTAACAGTATTGTCCCTTTAACATTTTTAGATATTATATATTGGCAATATCAGTCTGATAAATGTGTGCATTTATTTTTGATCTACACCTAAAACTGCTGCAGTATAGTAAAAATAGAATGTTACCTGTAAATAGAATTGTTATCCGCCTTAGATTTGACATATTAAAACATTTACATTGCTCTATCAATATAATCCTTGTATGTCAAGTGAAACTTTTTGATGTCAAATTGTTTGGTATACATCCACATATCATTACGTATTGTATGGTGATTTGGGAAAAGGATTTCCTGCAGTGTGCAAAGGACTTAATTAAAATTGGCATAATAAAAGCAACTTTTTTAGCCGTTGATTTAAAATCAAAACTATCTTAGATTTCATCTTTTAGTTAACTTTTATTATTTTTTTATAAAAAAAAAAAAAAAAAGGGGTAGCCACTCTACTACTCGCCAAGACCTGCTACTATTAAATAAATAGCAAAAAGGTAGAAGTATCAGCGCAAATCTCAATAACTTCAAAAGTGTGCTCTCAATATTAAGAAATGAAAAATATGGTACAATGAAAATGATCTTCCCTTGTAAGGTGTCCTGCTGGATTCTAAGATTCACAGTACCTTTTTCAGAAAAAAAAGTCTTCAATATAAGTTTCAGAATGAAATTATATTCTTGTATATAATCCTATTGAATTCCCGGCATTATCTAGGGACTTCTTCTTTTGTCTTTTTCTCTCTCCTTTACAGGTCCCAATTTTCTCAGAGAAAAAAAGATATATCTCCTTGTGCAATACTGCAGGTAAGTTGTGAATGTATAAACGCGTCAATTTAATACAATCTCTCCCTCTTGTATAGTAAGCGTTATATCAGTATATTTTAGCCTTTATTCTTCTTATGGTTCCTTTTAATTTCAGATTTTCCGTCGGACCATCACCTCCGTTCTCCTTCACGATTGATCTTTCCTTAAAGGGGGCAGGACAAAAAACATCCTCCTTGTGCAGCACTGTAGGTAATTGGTGAGTACATATAAACAGACTCAACACTCACAATCTCCCCTTCTTGTAAGGTAAGCTATTCCAGATCCATCAGCAATTGAACTCCGGTCCGAGACCTCCTATGTTCTCCTCCACAGTCGATCTTTCCTCAAAGGGACAGAAGCACAAGAAAGGCTATGAATTCACTTTCAAAGGTGAACTTCCTTTCCACAAAGCTCAGATAAAATCACTTAATAAAATACATTTTCAAATATTCATTTTTATTGCAATATTAATCCAATTTTTTTTTTTAAAGGAGGAAAAAAATAATAAAAAAAAAACTTATTTTCATAAGCCGTTGTTATTCATCTTAAAAACCGTCTATTGTTTCTTTAGGGAGAAAAAAAACCCTTAAGAAGGGGAATACCCTCTTAATGTCAATTAACAAGACCTTAAAGTTGGTGCTAAGTAACAAGACCTTAAAGTTGGTACCCTCTTAATGCCTTCTCTATACCTTTCCTCTAAGTTGACAAAAACTCACAACAATATAGGTTAAAGGGCCCTTTTAACACAAAAGAATGAGAGAGGGAGAAGAATGGAAATTGTCAGACGGGGGTATACACGGAAAAATTAATTCCTCAGACCTACCAATGCGTTTCAAGCAATGAATGCTCTTTTTCAAGGTATTGTATGGGAACTGAAGTTCCTCCTTTTAACTGCTTACTGACATCATTAATGGTTGTTAATTGACCCGCAATAATATGTTCAAATTCTTTAAAAAAAAATCTTTTGTCACATTTATGGGAAATCTTTTCCAAGCTCTTTCTGAAATATCTTGTAAAAATTATCCTTATAAATAAGGATAATACGTAAACAAAGACAGCTTGCTATATCCACTCATCTCCCTCCTCGTAGGGATCTTAACACTCCGCTTTTTACACGACTGGGTTCCTTGTTATTAAAGTCTTTTTAAATATGTAGATTGTCTCTTCAAATATGCATATTATTCTTATACAAAGTTTCCCATATAACATTAGCACATATAAATTGTTTTCCTCCAGAGGGCTATGATGGATACATGCTCCTAAAGATCCTCAGATATGTCATAGAAAAATCCCCTAATGATGTCTTCCTCTGATTAATAAAAACTAACAATACTTCATTGCAAGACATTTCTAAAATGGCATTAAAAGGGGAGGTAATAATCATGGGTGATTTTAATCTACCTGATTTAAACTGGGATAAGTCTTCAGCAAGCTCCACTAGAAGTGGGGACATTTTAAATTCATTACAGGGAGTGTCCCTTAAGCAACTGGTGAGAGAGCCCACTCGTAAAGAGGTCATCTAAGATTTGGTACTAACAAATGGTGACCAAATCTCAAGTAAGTGTGGGTGAGAACCTAGGATCCAGTGACCATCAAGCAGTATGGTTTAGTATAATGACTGAGAGAGAAGCGTGCCACACGAAGACAAGGGTGCTAGACTTTAGGAAGGCAGATTTTGGGGAAATGTGTAAGTGATCCTTTGGCAGAGTGAAGGCACATGAAAGGAGTTCAGGAGCAGTGGGGAAATTTAAAAAATGCATTATTAACAGCAACAGACCTTTGTATAAGAATGGTTAGAAAAAAATCTCATAAAAAGAAAGCCAATGTGGTTTACAAAAGAGGTAGCAACTATAGTGAAAACAAAAAAGATGGCCTTTCCGAATTATAAGCAATCTCAGAGTAATGATGACAGGGAGGTGTATTTTACAAAGCAGAAGGAGGCTAAAAGGCACAAACTGAAGAAAAACTGGCCCACTTTGTACAAAAGGGGACAAAAGCTTTTTTAGGAATATAAATGATAGGCGAAAAACAAAAGAGGGTATCGTAAGGCCCAAAATGGAGAGCGGAATTCTTATTGAGTGTGAAAGGGCTATGGCAGATCATCTTAACAAGTATTTATGTTCAATATTCACTAAAGAAAGAGATGGGAAGGGTTCACTTTTGAATGGGAAGACTATTAATACAATGGGGGCAAGTATTACTTCTTTCACTGAGGAGCAGGTATTAAAAGAACTTTCAAAATTGAAAGTGGACAAATCAATGGGACAAGATGGAATACATCCGAGGATACTAAAAGAGGGGTGCCGGCAAAACCATTAGCTGAATTATTCAATCAGTCACTAATAACTGGGGTAATTTCAGAGGACTGGAAAATAGCAAATGTCGTCCCTCTGCATAAAAGTGGAAGTAGGGAAGAAGCATCAAGCTACCGACCAGTGAATCAGTAGTAGGGAAATTGATGGAAAAACTGTTAAAGGAACAAATTGTACAGTATCTTAAATCTAGTAACTTACAAGATCCCAAGCAGCATGGATTCGCTGGGGGAAGATCATGTAAAACAAATCTTATTGATTTTTTTGACTGGGTCAGCAAAGTATTAGATAAAGGGGGACATAGCTTATCTAGACATAGCTTATCTAGATTTTAGCAAGGCTTTTGACACTGTGCCACATTGCAGACTGTTAAATAAGCTGGAAACTTTAGGATTGGAGGGTTGTAGTAAATGGAATCTCTTCTGGGGATGGTAAGGTAACCTAACCTATGGAGTACCCCAGGGGTCTGCACTTGGACCAGTGCTATTTAATATCTTTATAAGTGAAATTGCCTATGGTATTGAGGGGAAAATATGCCTTTTTGCAGATGACACCAAGATATGTAACAGGGTAGACTGGAGGAATGGTCAAGAGTGGCAACTGCAGTTTAATGCCAAAAAATGCAAAATCATGCACTTGGGGCACAAAAACCCAAAGGCTCAATATATCCTTAATGGTATTACATTAGAATCTACCGAGGAGGAAAGGGATCTAGGAGTCATTGGGGCAGATCCAGAGCTACACCACCCGCCATAGTTATGGGGGGTGGCAGCGTAAGAACGGCAGAGATGCCGTTCTGCGCATGTGCCAGGCATATTTTGCCTGGCGTAATCCATGGCTCTGTGAGCCATGGATCTAGCGTCTGTAACTACAGCATAGTTACGGACAAGGGGGGTGGGCTGTAGTTATGGAAGCTGGGCGGGGGGAGGGAGGGTAATTAGGACAGGAGGGCTGGGTTAGGGAGGTTACGCTCCTGTGTGAGAGTAGTTAGACACAGTTACGTCGGCTGAAGTTAGGGTAGACTTCAGCCAGAGTAACTGTGTCTAACTACGCTGACACAGGGGGAGTGCACCAGAGCTACGCTGGCTGTACTTACGGCCAGACGGCCAGCGTAGCTCTGGATCTGGCCCATTATTTCCAGTGACTTAAAGGTAGCCAAGCAATGTAACAAAGCAATGAGAAAGGCAAGTCAGATGCTTGGTTGCATAGGGAGAGGAATTAGTAGCAGAAAGAGTTGCGATGCCAAATTAGTAGCAGAAAGAGAGAAGTAGTGATGCACCTTTATAGATCATTGGTACGACCTCACCTAGAATACTGTTTTCAGTTCTGGAGGCCATATCTCCAGAAAGACATAAATACATTAGAGACTGTGCAAAGAAGAGCCTGTGTAAAAAATCATACCAAGAAAGGCTAGAGGAACTAAACATGTATAGCTTGTGATTATTAACAACTCATTATATTTATTATATCTGTTATAATTAGTTTTTAATTTTAATTATTATTATTACTATTTTTGTCTTCTATGGGCTTTTTCTTTTCTTTCGATTAATTTAATTTAATTTGATTTTGAGCTTGGGCTATTTTATTAATTCATATTTGGCCTTTTAGCTTTGTTTTTTGTTTCAATATCTATTTTTTCCCATCATAACAATGGAACTGAATTTTTTGAAAGAACGAATGGATAGGAGGGAAAATACCTTATGTGAGGTCTCTCTCCCAGAATCCGGGAACAGTAATTAATAAATGTTTGTTAAATGAATCTTGCCATTGGCTGGACATTGCCATGTTGAAACAGTATATGGCTAAGAAAATGATCCCAATGGGGTTAAGGGTTTTCAAAATGGCATGTTTTAATCAGCATGTTGATTTTATGCAAAAATAGAATAAGATCCTTGATTCATGTTCCTTTTCTTTAATGGAGTTGTTAATTTCAAACAGGGGAAATAAGGTTAATACTGTCTGCAGAAATTACGAAGCTTGAAGCTAAAATTAGGGTCTTTCATGAAGAGCCTAATTTTAAAAGCAGAGGACTATACATCCATCTAAGCCTTAGGTCAAACATTTGAGACCAAATTAATAAAAACTAAATAAGAAAAAATACTAAGGGATCTGAACGATTATAATACTAACACGGTTAGATCTTATAGGAAAAAAGGAAACAGACATAATCCCAATAACAAACAGCGTCGCAGAAATACTGTCACAGTCACTCTTGGTAGTGACACAACTTAAAATAGGAATAAAAGTAAAGATCTAAACAAGAATGCCAATATTAGAAATCAAAATATAATCTAACTGGTGCTCAAATGAATAAACAAATACAAAATGACAAAATAAGAAAAATTCTAACGAGGAAAGATCTAAGATGACTGAGGCTTTACCTGAACAAGACAGGGGCTGTCTTAGTACAGTCACCCAAAATGTGAGTGTTAGACCGAAGCAATCTCAAGCACTCAGCCACTCTGTAACTAATGCTCTACAGACGGTGGGGAAAGTGCTCTGGCACACCTGTGAGTTCGGGTAAAAGGGAAAAGGCGCTGCTGGGACTTGCTTAAGAGTACCCCAATAGTACTCCAATTAGTATATAGATCAAGGGGGAGGGGAAGCAAGATGAATAGCGCTGCCTTCTTAAATGATTTGCCTAAATAAATGAGGTAATATGTCTGAGAAAAGGGAAGTGTGGGGTACTGTCATACAGTACAGGAGGATTGTGACCACGTGGGATAGGATATGGGTCTTGAGGGGATAAAGGTGGGGGAGTGTCAAATAGTGGAGAAAATAAGGGGATGTGTAAATGATATGGATGGGGTTGAATGTTGTTGGCTGGAGAGTAGGGGAACCCTGGGGGACAGGGGGGCAAAATGTCTTGGTGACCTGTGGGTAAAAGGGTCAATGGGGTACAGTCACAGAGGGGGAATAAAATAGAATGCAGTCTCTTGAACTGATCCGATGAGGTAGTTGATGCAGCGTGAGGAGGACGGTTCGCAGCGATGATGGGGAGACAAAAGGTGGAGACACTAATAGTGTAGACTGTGTGGAGGTGGGTGAGATAGAAAAGAATGAAATAGACTCATCCTGTGCATGTACACTGGAAGAAAACCGTCGTCTCGTAGGTGTAGCCTTTCCTCCTCTTGCTGGTATGCGTGTAGGTAAACAGCTGTGCTGAGCCATGGTACGTGGAGCTGGTTTGTGGTCGTCTCTGGTGCTGTGGTCAGGTGCAGGTGAAGCAGTGCGGGATTCCCTCCTGTTTGGTTGTGATCTCCTGTGCCTCGTGTACTTCCTGCCGCCGGCGTGTCAGCGTCGGTTGCTGGGGAGTCTGCGGCGCCTAGAGTAGTGTGTTGCACGTGGGGGATTCTCCTTCTTTCCCACGTGCTGGGTCTGGTGCAGTGTTTTACTTGCTTCACGATGTCTCTGCTGTCTCTGATGTCAATTTCTTCACTGCTGCTGATTATTTGTTTGTTTCAGATTGTTGCTGTTGGATAGCTGCGGTGATGTCGTGTCCTGGGATCTGAGGATGCCGTCAGAATGGATTGGTTCCCGGATCGCGGGTCCCTGGCCCAGGGGTAAGCCTGGGCAGGGTTGGAGGGCTGCTTTGGGTTATTTGATGATGCCAAAGTGGAAATAATGAAGTAAATTGTAATAAAGATATTTATTGTATTAACAATCAATAAAAGGTCTGGACTATGAATTTAAATAAATAGTCTCTGAGGTGCAAATTAACAACGCGTTTCGTCAATTATGTGTTGACTTCATCAGAAGTGAGGGGATACTGAATGGGGGGATGTATATATAAGGAGGGGAAGGGAGGAAAAGTTTATTAGGGGGCGGGTATGGAGGTGAATAATGTGATTGGGTGCAGGTACATAGGTAGAATGAATGAGACCTGTAATGATAGCGTCTGACCACTAAATGGTGGTGGAGGTACTGTTATGGAGAGGAATGGTAACCATGGGAACCATACGAGACGGTGTGTTGCCACTATAGGGTGATAAGTGGCTGGGGAAATAGTGATTGAAAGTAAATTGTTATTATCAGGGGCTGCCACTAGGTGATACTGGGAAAAGGTCTTCATAAGTAGTATGTAAAGGAGGATAAAACCCGTTTATAACAGTAACTGTGGGTGATGAAGACTGAAAGATAAATGGCACTGAGGACATGGTAGAAAAGCAGAAAGATGGAATTTGATAAATAGTATGGGTAATGAAAAATGGAGAGAAATATAAAGAAAAATAAAATGAAATAAAATAGGATAAATAAATAAAAATAAGAAAAGCAATGCTGAGTGGTTGTGTGTGTTTTTAGAGGAATAACTTTATATAGTCTGATGGATAAGGGGACTTATGGTTGTTTGTGGAAAGTAAAAATATACAAGAAGGGGAAGTATGGTAATATCAGGAAACTGACCGTGAATGGGAATGAGATTGTAAGTGATGGGTGGGTGAAATGGAGGGGTTTAGCTTGTTTATTAATGTGAAAGTGCGATAGAGTTTGGGTTAGAATTGGCATAAGATCAAAGTCGATGTTGAGGCCTTTTAAGTGAGCAGTTTTTAGCTGAAAAATCCATTTTAATTCTGTTTTATTGATGCTTTTGAGTCTGTCTCCTCCTCCCCAATCTTTTTTGATGTGCTCTATACCCATGAAACGAAGATCCTTGGGGTTTTGTTGATGGTGTTCGAGAAAATGATCTGATACACGATGGGCTGTGTACCCTTTTCGAATGTTACGTACATGTTCACCTATCCTATCTTTGAGGCACCGTGTCGTTCTTTCGACGTACTGTAGGTTGCAGGGGCAACTAAGTAAGTAAACAAAGTACTTTGTGTGACAGGTTATGGTACTTGAAATATCGTAAGTAGTTTGAGTTTGGTTGGAGGTGAATGTGGTGATGGGTTTAGTGCTGTGGCAGTTGTTATTTTCGCAACCCTGGCAACTTCCACAGTGGAAGAAGCCTTTTTCGGATTTCAGCCATATGGTAGAGATAGTTTTCTTTATGTGGTTTTTGATGAGTTTCTGGTAAATGTTAGGGGATTTTTTATATATGATGTCTGGGTGAAGGCCGAGAAACGTAGCTAGGAAGTCATCTTTTTGGAGAAGTCCCCAATGTTTGTTGAGGATTTTTTTAATCTGAGTGGCTTTGTTGTTGTATTGGGTGATGAAGTAAATTTTGGATCAGTGGTTTTTTCATCTTTATATTCTAAAAGGTCTTGTCTTTCGGTGGTGGCAGCTTTATTGAAGGCTTGTTGAATGGTGGATTCTGAATAGACTTTTTCTAAAAATTGTGAAGCTAGATTGTCTCCTTGTTTTCTGAACATTTCTTTGTTGGTACAATTTCTGCGGATACGTCTGAATTGACCTAGAGGGATGTTATTTAACCAGTTGGGATGGTGATTACTTGAAGAAAGGATGAAACTGTTAACATCTACCGGTTTTTTGAAAGTTGAGGTTTCGAGTTTATTGTTTTCTATATATATATTGAATTCAAGAAATTCTTCTTTGTTGCGACTGTAGTTGGTGGTGAATCTAAGATTGTTTTTATTGTTGTTTAATTGGGAAATAAAGTTGAGGAGGGTGGATTCGGAGCCCTTCCATATGAAGAATACATCATCAATGTACCGGCGCCAGAGGAACAGCGACTCTGGTAATGAGCTGGGGGGCCAGATGTAATTGGACTCCCACCAGCTCATGAACAGGTTCGCGTAACTTGGCGCAAACTGTGTCCCCATCGCTGTCCCCTGGTGGTGTAGGAAGAACTCCTCTCCGTACCATAAGTAATTGTGTTGTAAGATGAATTGAATGCCCTGAAGTATGAATTTTATTTGTATGGGGTCTAGTTTGGAATCTTGGTTGAGAAAGTGTCTAACGCTGTCGAGCCCTTGAGTGTGATCTATGACCATGTATAAGGAGGTTACGTCGCTAGTAGCTAGCCACATATCTTCCTCCCAAGTTATGCCTTCCAGAATTTTGAGAATTTGAGTGGTGTCTGAGGTGAGATTTATGTGCTGTAACGTAGGGTTGAAGAAACTGGTCTAAATACTGGGAGAGGTTGGTAGTAATAGAGTTATTGCCGGATATTATAGGTCTTCCTGGGGGGTGGGTCTTGTGCTTATGGATTTTGGACAAAAAGTAGAACACGGGAATTTCTGGGTGAGTGATATGTAAAATATCATATTCCTTGCGCGTTAGGATACCTGTATCTAAGCCTGATTTGAGGAGAGTGGTGAGTTCCTGGTTGAAAGTAGATGTGGGATTTGAAGGAAGTTTGGAGTAGGTGGAGTCGTCATTGAGAGTTCTTAGTGCCTCAGTGTGGTATTGATCATAATCCATAAGTACAATTACCCCCCTTTGTCGGCTGGTTTGATGACTAGTTTGGGGTTGTTCTGTAATGTTTTGAGTGCTGTTTTTTCTAATTTGGTGAGATTGTTTTTTTTTTTTGGTATACCTTTGTTTGTGTTCCGGTTTATCGAGGTCGCTAATCACTGATTGTTCAAATGTTTGAATGTAGTTGCCTTTCATGTAAGTGCGGTTGAATTTGGAGGGATGTTTTATGTCAGAGTGTATGAATGGGTCATTGCGTGTGATGTTGCTGGCTTCCGCTGGGGATCTGAGAAAATACTTTTTAAGGGTCCGTTTCCTGATATACCTTTGTACGTCCAGGTATATGTCAAATTTGTTGGGTTTGTTGTCTGGTGCGTATTTCAGTCCTTTATTCAGGAGTGAGATTTCTGCCTGACTCAGAGGGTGTGAACTGAGATTGAATATTCCTTTTTGTTCTGTTTGAGTTCCTGTGGATGTGGGGTCTGAACAGGTGGGTACTATGGGTGTTGAGTCTAAGTGGGTTATTCGGGTTGTTGTGTTTTCCTAATTTTGCTGTCCACCTTTTCTTCCTCTTCGTGTCTTTTTCTTTTTTGTACGTTGTTTTGCGGTCCTGGTGGATGCAGGGTTGGCTGTCTTAGCTCTAAAAAAGCAGCACATTGTGTGGTGTCCTGCAGTAAAGGTAGAAGGGAATGTTCCGTGGTGTTTGAATTTTTTGGTTGTGCAAATGTGATGGTATCTGTATTGATGGGTAATTCTGTCTGATCTCTAGTGGGAGGGGGGCTGTCTATGAGAATAAGTGATGAGTCTGGATGGTTTGGGGGTTGGTCAGTACTGAGGAATTGGCTGAGACTGAGATCTATCCATCCTTGTTCGAAGGATTCTAGGATTTTGTTAGTATAAATGGATTCTTCTTCTGGGTCGTAGTATGATATGGATGCTAAAGTGTCTTCTAAATTACAGCTGGAATCTAGGTCTGTCTGTGGGCTTGGTTTCACTGTGGAATGTGAATTGGTTGTTTCAGTTGTGTGAAGTTTTGACATAAATTCTTGATATGTGAATCCTAGTTTTTTTGTAGTCGATGGTATTTTGTGTCGCATGCCAGGGGTGTTTAAAGGACGGTAATGTTTGGGTGTGTGTAATGAAGGTAGTGGGAGTGTTTTTGTTTTTGCAAGGTTTTTTGTTGTTGTTTGTCTTGTAATTGGTGCTAGTTTTGGAGTTTTTGGTACGTTTGGTAAATCTTCCTAGTTTGTCTCTTAAAGCTTTTTTCTTTTTCATTTCAATAATTTTGTTTTCTGCTTTTTGTAGTTTATCCCTAGTCACTCTTTGTAATTGTTTATAATTTTCATCATTTTGGAAGGTAGCTAATGATTGTTCTGTCGTGTCTATTTGTTTCTCTAGTTCTAGGAGTCTTTGATGGTTGTATGTAATGGTTAGTTGCGTTAATCTAGTGGAACAATCTTCTAGAATCGTGTGCCATTCCCTGGCATGCACACTTGCAAGAGGAGGAAAGGGTGAGTCTATTTCATTCTTTTCTATCTCACCCACCTCCACACAGTCTACACTATTAGTGTCTCCACCTTTTGTCTCCCCATCATCGCTGCGGACTGTTCTCCTCACGCTGCATCAACTACCTCATCGGATCAGTTCAAGAGACTGCATTCTATTTTATTCCTCCTCTGTGACTGTACCCCATTGACCCTTTTACCCACAGGTCAACTAAACATTTTGCCCTCCTGTCCCCCAGGGTTCCCCTACTCTTCAGCCAACAACATTCATCCCCATCCATATCTTTTACACATCCCCTTATTTTCTCCACTATTTGACAACCCCCCACCTTTATCCCCTCAAGACCCATATCCTATCCCACATGATCACAATCCTCCCGTACTGTATAACAGTACCCCACACTTCCCTTTTCTCAGACATATTAACTCATTTATTTAGGCATATCATTTAAGAAGGCATCTTGCTTTCCTCCCCTTGAACTCTGTAACTAATACTCTTCTTTCTGCTTTGGATTGCAGTGGCCCTCCCCTAGAGACACTTCTGTCTTTTTCCCCTCCTCCTTTTCCTGGGTCACTGGACCGAGAACTGAACCACATTACCATCCCTGTTCGGAACCGGTTCCAACCATTCACTATGGATTACCCTGAAAATGAGAAGGGGAAGCGATGCAGAGGAATCAGAGGAAGAATTAAGACAAACAAAACAAATAAGGAAATAACTGATGTCCCCATAGCCGAAATAAGAGGTATTTTTAATCTATCCTCCAAAGAATTAACTTCTGCTCAGAAGTTACTATTGGGGAAGGGCTTAAAATGCTCCAGCCTTCAAATTTTTTTTGAATTATTTATTAATAACTATATATCCTATATTGACTATTGCTAATGGTGCTCTACAGGAGGCTACATTGGCTAAACTGTCGGTCTTTGGACTGAGCTTTTCATCTTCCCAGCAATCAAGTTTGAAACTTATCTATCTGAAGCTCATATATATTTAATACCTGAATTGACTTCTGATACTGGTGCTTTTTAGGAGGCTGCATTGTTGCTAAACTGTCATTCTTGGGACTGATTATCATCTACCTAATTATCTATTGGAATTTATCTATCTGAAGTTTAGCGACTATGGAACCCATTTCTATATTTTGGCTCCATTTGCTATTGGAATTCTAATACTGGAACTGTGGCCCCTTGTGCTCAGTAAAATAACCCTCAGCTGCTTACTCCGTAATTTGATCTATAATTTGATCTATACATTTTTTTTCAATTTAATGTTTTGCTAAAATATTTGCATGTTGAATGTTTGTCCTCTTATAAATTTGTGATTTTTAATGCATTTTATGCTTTCAATACTTAGGTGTCGATTAAATAAATTTCTAATTTTATAACAGTTCTGTATTCTGATTGTTTTGTCCTGCCTAGCGCTGACTAGTAAATTTCTTGATGTATAGCTTGGAGCGGAGAAGGAAGAGGGGGGACATGATAGCAGCTTTCAAATACATCAAGGGTTGATGACCGGCTAGAGGAAGGTAGCATTTTTCAAAAGAAGAGGTGTAATAGAACACGAGGGCATGAATATAAACTGGAGAGTGGTAGATTCAGAGGAAATGTGCAAAAAAATTACTTCACTGAAAGGGTGATAGATAAGTGGAATATTCTCCCATCTGAGGTGGTTAAGGCCAATACAGTAGAACAGTTTAAACATGCTTGGGATAAATATAAGGATATCCTAAATTGTGGTTAAATAGGTTTTAGGATCAGTATAGTTTTGAATAAACAAATGGGCAGACTAGATGGGCCATGTGACTCTTATCTGCCGTCATTTTCTATGTTTCCATTTATGATAAATAAATGAAATAATACACAAACAGTAAACCACATATTGTTGTACACTCTCCTCAAACATGCAAACACGATCCACACCAAGTAAAAGGACATATAAATTATATTTATATCGAATGGCTTAGATGAATGTATAGTCCTCAAAAATCTTCAAATATAAAAACAAAAAATCTATCATAAGGAATTCCCTAATTATATCTTCCTCTCATCTGTACAAAAGCTGCACGTTAGAAATAAGCAGTAAATTGCATGTCCTTCAAGTATATAAATGATACTCTTACATAGTAATGTGTCAAACAAAAGAGATAGGTACAGGGTCCTAAGGATCCTCGGATGCATTATGTGAGACGCCCCGACGATAATCCCTTCTGTATTGCTACCGATAAGTAAATATTCCAAACAAAGGGTGGAGAAACAGGTCACAAATCTTGAAGGGTCCAACACGAATACAAGGGGAGAATCTCCCATTGCTGAAATTTCTCTGTCATGTCAATCATATATAAATGGTCCATGTCGAACAGGAGAACATATCCTGCTGATTTAATACCAACTAACCTAGATAGGTGTATGGTCCCAAAAACTCCTCTGATATACCATAAGAAATTCCTTAATAACACCTCTGCAGCAACTCCCAATAAGATGAAATAAGTAATAAGTACAGGTGTAGATCACATAATTTCCAAGAAATGCAGATAATACCCATATATAGTGTTATACCAAGCAAAAGAACAACTATTCTGTCTTAAGGGCCGAGATGGATAGATGGTCCAAGATCTACACTACCAGTAAGTATTGAACCAATGGCGTGAAAAGCAGGTCACATGACATGGGGTATCCCAAATTAATTTATGGGGGGATCTCCTATCTAAGGGTCTAATCATCTAAAGTAGTGAATAAATTGTGAGAAATCCTCACATAATAAGTAAGGTACCTAAAAGTGATCAACTGAAAATACTTCTTCATCAATTATTTTGTGTCCTGCAGAGCAATAAAAGTACCTAACTGCTATGGACAAAATAATTGTGTGATAAATATACCTCAAAAATATGTGTTATATAATGGTGATGAACAGGATTACTCACACTCCTGAATAATTACAATAAAGTGTCCATTCTAAAAACTGTTGAATCTATAAATCAAAAGAAAATGTCCTCATTCCAAAAACCACTTAATTTCAAAATTGTTATTTAAACCCCCAGGTGTCAAAGTGTTGTTATGGAAGATGGTTTCCATTTCTTTCTTCGCCAAGGCCCCTACCTTATTGCCCTCTACCTTATATACTCCTATGCATTTCCTAATCGCACCTACATCACAATTGTGAATTTCTTTAAAATGTCCTGACAATGGATGTTTAATGTCACTCTTTTTAATGTTTCGTAAGTGTTCACTTCAGCGTTCTTTCAGTTTTCTGGATGTTCTTCCTACATACTGGAGTGAGCACTCACATTCAATAACATATACACAGTTCTTTGTGTCACATGTTATAAAATCCATAATTTTTCCTGACTTTCCTGTATTGGTGATGGAATATTCCATCATTTTTCTCTCCTGTGTCTTAACTGTCTTACAGGTGATACAATTTCCACATCTATGGAATCCATACTACGGATTCTTGGATGGGATTGAGGTTGGTTTGTGACACTTCTAACTAATTGATTTTTAATATTCCCTGCCCTCCTGTATATAAAACGTGTGTTCTCCTGGATTATTTCTGTCAGATCTTTATAATTTTTTGCTTCTTAATCACCCTTTCAATTGATTTATATCTTCCATTAAATGGAGTTTCATCCAAAGTATGTTTTTTCTTCTTGCTCTTTTTTTTCTTTGATCAGATCCTTAAGTTTCTTTTTTCCGATGTTCATAAAAGCTTTAGTTATTGCATTCTTCTCATATCCCTTCTTAAGGAATTGCTCTGTCAGTATCTCCCCTTGTTTTATATACTCCTCCTTGCTTAAACAGTTCCTCCTCAGTCTGGTAAATTGATTGCGAGGAACTGAGTCCAACCATCTGGGGTGATGGTCACTCCCTCTCAAGATAAAGGAGTTAGTATCCTTAGGTTTAGTTTATACTATGGTTTCCAATTTCCCCTTATTGTTAGTTATTGTGAGGTCTAAAAAATTTACTTTTTCTTTGCTGATCTCAAAAGACAATGTAATACCCCAATTATTCACATTTAGTTGTTTACAAAACCTGTCAATAACCATATCTCTCCAAACCACCACCGCCTATATAGCCAACAGGGGCATCCAAGTATGTTTGTTTATTGCCTGCTAGTAGATATTAATTAGATGAAAGAACACTTCCTCCTCAACAACATGCCGGGTCAAACAGCCCAGACAAAGGATTGCAGATGCCTGTTTACGAGCTGGAAATAACTGGGGAGTTCAGGGGATATAAAGGTTTTTGGCAGTACTGTCATTTTAATAAAGTTAACTTTTCCTGGGGGACTCAAAGTTTGCTCCAAATATGAATGTTGGCTTTGAACCACTGCAAAATAAGGTTTAGAATTTGTTTGATATAGTCTGAGGCCCCATGGGTAATGCAGGGACCAAGATATTTGAATCTATTAGTTAATTGTAAGGGGCAGGAGACTCGTATTGCATCAGACTGTAGAGTCTACAATGCGAATATATTCGATTAAGCCCAATTTCTTTTTAAAC
Organism: Limnodynastes dumerilii; assembly: GCA_011038615.1. Lineage (NCBI taxonomy): Eukaryota > Metazoa > Chordata > Amphibia > Anura > Limnodynastidae > Limnodynastes > Limnodynastes dumerilii. The sequence goes on along the minus strand of WWET01002745.1, from coordinate 156,240 downwards.
CTGAGTAATCGCTAGATCGCTCAATAATTTTAAGCAAGAAAGGTAAAGATTCGCCTACTCTCGCCACAAACAATAATCCACATATAATGCGATTTTGTCAGCCCCCCACCGGGGGGTCTGCACGTATAACACATATGCCAGAGGTTCTATGGCGAGAGCGAGCACTCCTGTCTCATACCCCTAGCCAATGCAAAGGGCTCAGTATTGCAGCAATTGACACATACTTTAGCCAAAAAAGCCGTATCCATTTAATAAACCAAAGACCATACCCACACCTTGTCAGTAACAGCTACAGATATGCCCACTCCACTGTTGATTTGCCGGTTATAAAGCCCATCTGATCTGAATGCACATTTGAAGAATCACCCTATTCAGTCTAGAAGAACGGATTTTTTGCCAAAATCTTGATATCGGTAGATAGCAATATCAATTGGCCTGTAAGAATCTAGGAGAAGGGAGTACATCCTATGCTTATGGATAAGTACTATGAGAGCCTTGACCATAGAGGAGGGAAGGGAACTAGATTCAAATAGAGCTTTGTAGGTCTCCATTATTTTGAGGACAATAAAGTCCTTCAATTTTTTTGTAAAGTTCAATAGGCAGGACATACACTCCGGAGCCTTATTATTAGGTAAGGAGCCAATAAAATTGTAAAATAGTTAGAAAGACAGGAAGTCAAAATAATGAGATCATGCCCCTAAAGCACCAACATAAATGGTGCACAGCAAAGCCACACCATGAATAAAAAAAATTCAACTTTATTACAAATTTCTACATACAGTACTTGTGATATAGCAAAACTATTAAAATCAGGACAAAAGACAACATATGACACATAACATGAACGGACACCAACACCCTGCAAAAATATCTCCTAAAATACATAGTACCAAAAAATATGATTATATCTTTCTCCTATAAGATAAATAGATTATCACTAACAAAGGGAACTTGTAGTATGCGCTATTTCAAAAATTGCGTATCTAATCCCTTTTACAATACGTAGTCTAGCAATATAGTAATAAAATATAGAGTGAGAAAGCGCTGCCGTAGTGGTTACAATGTAAATATAGTTTAAAGTTCTTGTAGTACTAGGCAGTGCTTTACTTTGTAGCAGTTCAGTCACTGATGTTGCGATGAGATCAAAGATTTAAAAAGATACTTTTTAGCTCACCAGTTTTGACGGCTGGAGTAGAGTTTTTTCCCCTGTTGCAAAGTGATGATTTGTGGTGAGATGATCCGTGATGCAAAAAGGATTCACCGCTGGATAAATAGATCAATCGTGCAGATGCTATGTAAATTTCAAACGGGTGCTGTTCTTTTCTTTTAGGTTCTGCTTTTGTAGATACTTTGGCCGGTGGAGTTCTTTGCCGGATAGTGATTATTCTTAGATGAATATCGATCTGTGGTTTGGATGCCCTGGATGATGTAGGGTTCCCTCTATCTTCCTGGTGAAGTGACCGGCCCTCTCTTCCTCGATACCTCGGCGGGAAACTCTCCCTCGGGTCAGATCCTTCGCGGTGGGGGTGGGGGGGACCGATGACAGGCGGGAAGAAAGCAAAAAAGAGAATCCTCGTGTGCAACGTTTAACACATGTTTATTTATAATAAAAAACAATTGTTCAACTCACAATTTGTTATGGCATCATTTCAAATGCCTATATCAAATGTTGTATACCATAACCTACATGTGTCGGGGTCTGACTGTGTCACCAACGCGTTTCGTCTTTATTAAAGACTTCCTCAGGGGAAATCAAGATGAAACGCGTTGGTACACATTCAGACCCCGACACATGGAGGTTATCGTATACAACAGTTGATATAGGTGAATCCTTTTTGCATCACGAATCATCTCACCACAAATCATCACTTTGCAACAGGTGAAAAAACTCTACTCCAGCCGTCAAAACTGGTGAGCTAAAAAGTATCTTTTTAATCTTTGATCTCATTGCAACATTAGTGACTGAACTGCTACAAAGTAAAGCACTGCCTAGAACTACAAGAACTTTAAACTATATTTTCATTGTAACCACTACGGCAGCGCTTTCTCACTCTCTATTTTGTTACTATATTACTAGACCACGTATTGTAAAAGGGATTAGATACGCAATTTTTGATATAGCGCATACTACAAACTTCACTTTGTTAGTGATAATCTATTTATCTTATATTTGTCTGTATTGTCGGTTGGGAACAATTAACTGTAGTAATTTGCTGCTCTCATTATATGCTGTATCCCTGACTGAGCGCTTAAGAGATTTCAACTATTAGTTGAAACAGTTTATTATATCTTTTTCCTACCTCATAAACAAGAAAAGAGGATTTTTTATTACTCACCGTAAAATCCGTTTCTCTGAGTCCATTGGGGGACACTACTATACAATGGGGTATAGTAGGTGGACCTCGGAGTCAGGGCACTTTTAGACTTTAAAGTGTTAACTTGGTGCTCCTCCCCTACTATGCCCCTCCCCCCAGGGGGAAGACCCAGTTTTTATAACAAAGATAAGCACAAGGAGAGGGCATAATTAGTAAAACTGAACCAGTTCCTAGGTAACATACCATCAACCTATCCGAGCATGGGTGGAAACGCAGTGTCCCCCAATAGACTCAGAGAAACAGAGTTTACGGTGAGTAATAAAAAAATCCTCTTTTCTCTGTCATCCATTGGGGGACACTGCTATACAATGGGGACATACCAGAGCTGCCCCTAAGGGAGGGAATGCTCTGGAACTGCTGCGCGCAAGACCCTGCGCCCAAAACTAGCATCTTGAGATGCGAAACCTTGTAAATTATAAAACTTTGTAAATGTGTGGACTGATGACCAAGTGGCAGCCTTGCACAATTGTTCCGCCGAGGCACCATGCCGTGCCACCCACGAAGTTCCTACTGCTCTAGTTGAATTAGCCCTCAAGACTGCGGGTACCGGCTTATGTGATAAAATATAAACCTTTCTGATTGTAGCCGTAATCCACCTAGATAAGGAAACTTTTGAGGCCGGCCAACCTCTTTTCTGTGCATCATACAGAATAAAGAGGTCCGACGTTTTTCGAATTGATCTAGTACGGTCCACATAATACTTAAGTGCCCGTACCACATCCAGCATATGCATAGAAGTGTCCGGAGCGTGAGACTGAGGGGCAAACGCTGGAACTACAATCTCTTGATTCACATGGAACCGAGAAACCACCTTTGGAGTGAAGGATGGCTTTGTGCGTAAAACCGCCCAATCCTCATGGAAAATCAAGAATGGTGGATTACAGCACAAAGCCCCTAATTCGGAGACGTGCCGCGCCGATGAAATGGCTAGCAAGAAAACTACCTTCCAAGTAAGATATGTAAGGTCCGTGGATTCTAACGGCTCAAACGGCTCTCTAGTAAGCGCTTGCAACACTAAATTTAAATCCCATGGTTCAATGGGATGAACAAAAGGGGGCTGTATGTGAAATACTCCTTGTAAAAAAGTTTGTACATCCCTTAACCCAGCCAATCTCCGTTGAAAAAATATCGAAAGGGCCAAAACCTGCATCTTAAGAGAAGCTAAACGCAAACCTTTCTCCAGTCCAGATTGAAGAAAAGACAGGAGACGAGCGATGTTAAACCTAGAAGTGTGGACTTTGCGTGTCTCACACCACCCAATATAAGTCTTCCACACTCTATAATAATTTACTGATGAAGACTGTTTTCTAGCCCTAATCATAGTTTTAAAGACTTCTTAAGAAAATCCCCTAGATGTAAGGATTAGGGTCTCAGTAGCCACGCCGTCAAAGTCAATTGACCTAAATTGTGGCAAAGAAGAGGTCCCTGAGACAGTAGATCGGGACGACGCGGTAACCGGAAGGGCAGGGCTACTGACATTGCAAGAACGTCCGAGTACCATGCCCGACGCGGCCAATCCGGGGCCACAAGAATGGCGGCTACCTTTTCCCTTTTCAACTTCTTGAGGACTCTGGCTAACATGAGGAGGAAACAGGTATACTAGTCGGAAATGCCACCGAACCGACATGGCGTCTGTGAACGCCTCGGCGGGATCCCTGGTTTTCGAGCCGAATAGTGGAACTTTGAAGTTCCGACGAGACGCCATGAGGTCTATCTCTGGTCGACCCCAGCGTTGAACCAGGAGAGATCGAACACCTCCTGATGAAGTGACCACTCTCCTGGCAGAACCCTGTGGCGGCTGAGGTAATCGGCCTCCCAATTCTCTACTCCCGGGATGAAAACTGCGGATATCGCTGGGACATGGTGTTCTGCCCAAGACATGATGCATGATGTCTCTCTCATGGCCAAGGCGCTGCGCGTTCCTCCCTGATGATTGAGGTAGGCTACTGTGGTGACATTGTCCGACTGAATCCTCACTGGTCTGTCTACCAGAAGACTTCCGGACTGCATTAGAGCTTTGTATACTGCACGAAGCTCTAACACATTGATGGGCAGGAGGATCTCCTGGGGAGCCCAAAGTCCCTGAAGTCTGTGCTCTCCTATGACTGCCCCCCAACCGGAAAGACTTGCATCCGTGGTGACCAAGATCCATTCCCACGTCTGTAGAGACCGACCTCTGGAAAGATGAGAACGGACTAGCCACCAATTGAGCGATTGACGGGTCTCTTCCGTCAACTTGATAAACTGTCTGTCCAAATGAAGTGGCGACCCTGACCAACGGCGCAGGATGTCCCACTGGAAAATCCTTCAATGAAATTGGGCATAAGGAACCGCCTGAAACCCAAGTTCCCAGGAGTTTCATACAGTCTAACATCGACACTTGTCTTCTCCCCAGAATAGCTCTGGTCTTGTTGACAACAGCCGAGATCTTGTTCTCCGGCAGAAACACCCTTTGAAGACTGGTGTTGAAAATCAAACCGAGAAATTGCATCATTCTCTGATTTGGAACCACTGAAGATTTTGACAGGTTGATAATCCACCCATGGGCTTCCAGGAAGCTTATGGTTAGACTCAGATTTCTGAGAAGAATGGAATGGGAACGGGCCTTCAACAATAGATCGTCCAAGTAGGGTATGATGGTCACCCCCTGGATACGCAGAAGACCCGCCATGATTTTTGTAAATACCCTTGGGGCGGTAGCCAGGCCAAAGGGCAGAGCTCTGAACTGGAAGTGGTCTTCGCCGATTGCGAACCGCAGTAGACGTTGATGTCCCTTTCATATTGGGACATGGAGGTAAGCGTCCTTTATGTCTAACGACGCTAGAAATTCCCCCTGTTCCATGCTTGCAATCACTGATCTTAGCGATTCCATTTTGAAAGATGGGACTTTTATTCGTTTGTTTAAGGACTTTAGATTCAGAACTGGCCTGAATGATCCGTCCCCCTTTTCCACCAGGAAAAGATGCAAATAAAAACCCCCACCTCTTTCCCGAGTAGGGACAGGGACTATCACTTGCGCCCCCAGTAAATTCTGAATGGAATCTAGAAGGGCCGCGCGCCTGAGTCTGCATGTCGGAAGATCCGTGGATACAAACCTGGAGCAGGGAATGCGCTGGAAGTCTATTATGTAACCCCTCGTTACAATCCCCCGCACCCAGGTATCGGGGGATGACGCTAGCCATTGGTCCTGGAACCTCAATAGACGAGCCCCAACCCCCAAATCCTGGCCAGGGACCCCGTCATGCTGACGCAGGTTCCACTGGCTTGGTTGTTCCCCGCTTGGCTGAGGTCTTACCTGTACAGAATCCTCCTCTAGAGGAGGTGGAGGATCCTCTTGTCGGAGCTCCTCGTGTGCCCCCGAAGGGACGAAAGGAGGACCGAAAGGACCGAAACCTCGGTTGTTTGGGCTTTGACCGACTAACCGGTAAAATTTGGCTTTTGCCTCCTGTAGCCGTTTGAATTATTTTCTTCAATTGGGAACCAAAAAGAGTCACTCCATCATACGGGAGAGATTCTAAAGTGCGCTTAGAATCCGCGTCTGCAGACCATGAGCGCAACCACAAACAGCGTCTAGCGGCAATAATGAGAGCGGATAATTTAAAGGTAATGGACGTAGCATCTAATGATGCCTGGCCCACAAATTCTGCAGCCTCCTTAATGTGTTCAGACAGCAGAATCAATTCCGCCCTAGGTCTATTTTCTTGCAAGCCTTTTGCTAAATTATCTGCCCACACCTGAATAGCCTTGTTAACCCAGGCTGTGGATACGGCTGGTCTCACCAGTGAACCTGACGCAGAATATGCTGAACGTAATAAAAAATCACATTTTTTATCCGTAGCATCCTTAAGGGACACTGCGCCCTGCACAAGGATAAATGTAGACTTAGTTAAATGGGCGATAGGAGAATCCACTACCGGGGAAGTCTCCCATTTAGCATTGTAAGAAACTCTAAAATCTGAGGAGAAGGACGAAAACAGGCAATCTCCTTCTTCTGTTTTTTAAACAAAGAAAAACCTGCTGAATCAGAAATCTCTGGATACGAAAACCTAATGTATTTCGACAGCCAACACTAGATCCTGAACTCCCTGAGCCCATGAAAAATCTCTGGTCTCTTTAGACTCATCCTCTGACTTTACAAAATCTCCCTCCTCCTGTGACGAGCCAACTGACACCACTATGTGCGTGAGCTCGGAGTCCTGTACCCTTTTCTTACTTAACCTCTTGTGAGGAGAACTTAGGAGGCGTTCTAGGGAGGAAGAAGCCTTAGCAAGGCCCTAAGCTTCGCTAACGCCAACCCTGCCTTAGCCTGGGACACTCCGCCAGTAGACAGTACCGGCTGTGCTGGAGGGTGTGGTGAAGTAGTCAAATTAAGTTCACTTACCACTCTCTGTGACATTACCCGGGTAAACTCGACAATTGAGGTGGTGAGAGACCAAAGCCATGCTGGTTCTCCCACCGAAGCCGGAACCGCTGAAGGCGAACCTTGGACGCAGGCCTTAGCCTCACAAGTCGCACACACTGCCTCTGGGTCTACCTGTCCACAAGGTAATTTGTCTTTACATTTGGTACAGGTATAATGCAACGCAGCTCTTGCAGCAGAACCCTTACTTTTGGCGGTCCCTTTTTCAGACATATTTAAATGTTACTTAACGCTATTAATATGTAATTACTAATAATTAATCAGTTTATTTTATTTTTGTTTTTTGTTTTTCTTACACAAAATTCCTACCAAAACTTCATACAAATAGTTAATACTATATAATTAACTAATCTGACAAAAAATGTCCTCAAATATAACACTAGAGGGCACTAAAGGTACACAGTAGGGGAAAGGAGCCCTAATGAAAAAATGAAAAGAGTTTAAACAGCTGCCTTGGCGCCAGAACGTAGTGGGAGGAGACTACCTGTAGTAGGAAAAGTCTCCTCCCCTTCTTACTAACAGTCTCTTTCATATTGGCTCCCGTTCTTTTGGATTCTGAGATGGCAGCCTGCAGCTGTACTCTCCACATGGGAGAACTGGCTGTGGCTGCGGTCCCCCCCTGCCGAGGGTTCTCTGCTAACAGACCTTCCCGGCGGTGCGGGGGAAGAGGAAACCGGACCACGGCATATGAGAGCTGCCAGGTCATGCTGCCATGCAGTCATGCAGTCGCTGGCAGTCTCCTGTATAGGAAACTGTAGCAGCCCCCAGGGATGTGAGGGAAGCCCGCAGGCTACTCACTCCCGGCACTGGGACCCGGAGTGCAGGAAGCCCGCAGGCTATACACTCCAGCGGAGGGGTCCCGGAGCTTTGCCAGTCTCCTTAATGGAGACTTCAATCACTAACTAAATAAATAAAAAGCGTTAATAAAATAAATAAATAAATAAATAAATAAATAAAATAAATAAATAAAATACTGATAAGGGGCAGAGACCCTCAAAAACATGCCCTACTCCACCGGGCACTTACTAAAAACTGGGTCTTCCCCCTGGGGGGAGGGGCATAGTAGGGGAGGAGCACCCAGTTAACACTTTAAAGTCTAAAAGCGCCCTGACTCCGAGGTCCACCTACTATACCCCATTGTATAGCAGTGTCCCCCAATGGATGACAGAGAAAAATAGAAAGTGAACAAAATATACCACCATGGTGTCTTCACCACACTAGGGAGCCAGCTAGCTAACCCTACCTGATAACAGCCATGGTTAGTCAGCATGAAAAATTGTATTATATTGAAGCCAAGGCACAGGAGATTCAAGCGAACAGGAGAGCAGTGGTGGTGGGTCCGTTCCTTGTTTTGCTACGGCGCTTTTTGTACGTGCACACATACTCACTCACTGTACTGGAGAGCACCTACTTAGTGAAGCAATCGCAATTAAAAAGAGCAGGTGCCAGACAGTAAAAGGTAATATAAGCTAGTGGCTACTGGTGTGAAATGTAATAAAACATAAAATACTCCAATGTATTGGTGCACTACAGGTAGCAGAAAGCCCTGGCTGCAATAAAAACGCTTGGGCATGCTGTTGCTTGTAGCACCTGAAGTGCACCAATAGAAGGTTGTGTTATAATTTATTAAATTTATAATTTTTTTTTTTTTTACATTGAAATGTATATACAAATATGCAGTGTTGGGCTCAAGGAAATTTGTTGGGCATGATCTTTGTATTAACTCTTGCAATAGAATGGCGCGATGTTGACATTGTGCCAAAAATATATGCAGATGTGCTAATATGGTGCCCAAACGTAACATCACATGGAATAGTTTCAGGCACGGAGTATATTTATTATATAGAAGCCAGTATAAGAAAACCACACTAGAGCAGTCCTGGCTCACATGTGACTCTCCAGTTGTTGTGAAACTACAATTCCCAGCATGCATTGTCAGGTATCTGCCATGCTTTTGAAGTTAAAGCACGCTAGGACATGACACTCGGAGAGCCACAGGTTGGCCAGGCTTGCTCTAGAGTCTTCAAAACAGTGAAAGAGCCTATTTAATAAGAAAATAAATGAATGCATGAATTAACATGACAAACATCTTTCACTGTTTTCAAGACCAGAATGCCTTTCTTATACTACAGAAGAAAGAAAATCAGCGCTAAGAAATATGAATAATTCAGATAAATATATTACAGAAACTCCAGCAACTATTTGAGGGGGACCAACCCTACTAACACAGAAAAATATAGAAAAAAGGAGCGCTTAGAGAATGTAAAAAATTTATTTTTATTTTAAAACAGACAGTAATAAAACTACCAGTTAAAAACGGTTAACCAGAATGAAATACATACAGTAGACCAAGTAAAATACAATAGAAGGTCCGTTCTTGATATTAAGCACCTATATCAATGGAAGTATGGACAATATAGGAAGTGAGAGAAGTTAGAAAAGTGCATTATAGGTCCTGTGTCTCCAAATATATATCAGAGTATAGTCCTTTAGCTGTAGGATTCAGCATTTAGTAGGATATCTCCAGTATATTAGATAGCTGAAGTCCTTTAGCAAGTTATCAGCATTTAGTAGGATCTATGTATGGAGAAAACAGTCCATGGAGCTGGATAGTATTTAAATAGTTAGTTGGTAGAATAGCTATAAGAATCTCTTAATAGAAATTGGACTGACCGTGAGTATAATATGCAATGAATAGAAGCCAGAACCACTACTGGTATGATAAAAAGTATCGCTGTAAAGCGGTATATTTACCAGCAATTCTTGTAGATGGTAAGAGCGCTGTATTCCTCGTGTATGTGCCCCTGAGGGTGAAAAAGAGGCTAGCAGCTGGAGTAAGTGGCTTTGATGGAAGTGAGCCTCGCTTGCTTCCGCGGCTCCGGGTGCAAGCCGCGATCTCAGCCGACAGCAAGGTAGCTGTATCCACAAAGAGAGGGAAGCGGTTGGCGCTCAGTTAGCTGTAGGTTTGTAGCTGTCAGTACAAACGATATAGCTCAAATAATAATAAATGGTCCAATATGTCAGTGGTCAGAATGGAGCCACAGCTCTTACGCGTTTCTCCCACAACAGATTTCGTCAGAGAGCAGATATAGAATGAGTCTTCCTCTTCTACTTATATGCAGGTCTCCCAGGTGTTAGACTAATTGTATGGTAGACGTGATTGTGAAAAAGAAAGAAAGAGATCTGCGCTTAAATCTCTAGACACCCCGTTAAATATCGGCAAGCATATAACATAAACAGTGCAGCACAAGAACATAAAATTATTTTTAATAACTAGCAAAAGTAAAAAGGTAAAATGACCACTTGCTGATGGAAACAAATACACACACGTGTATGTGCTAACGATGATAATGGCATAGATGTAATAGCCCTGAAAGTTCAGACAGCAGATATATACACAGAGCAGTCTATACAATTGTGTGTAAGATGATAAAACACTGCTCAGGCTTCACAATACAGTTACTGTAACAGCAGATAATCAATAATAAGCAAATCAATGTTGCAATTGTGTTTTTAATGACTAGCAGAAATAAAAAGATAAAATATCCACTTGCTAATAGGAACAGATACACACAAGTATATGTGCTTGTGATGATAATGGCATATATACTATAGCCCTGAAGGTTCAGACAATGAATATATACACAGAGCAATCTATACACATGTATGTAAGTAGGTAAAAACTTTTGCTTGAGAAAGTCGCTATGCTAGCGACGAAACACGTCGCATTTGACTCCTCCTCCGCTTGCTAGTTACCTTTACAAAGGTGATTTTATACTCAGCTGAACTTGCTGCTTCCAGGCTGCTTCTCCGGACTCATCTGACTTGCTCATACTGCTGCACGGAACGTGCACGCGGCGGGGACGCCCGCCGGAGGCACCTATCCACTCGGTTCATTACCGCTATTAGACCACCAACACAGAACCTTCTGAGCAGCAAGTATTAACGATTTTACTTTATTATCCGGATTGGGCTCACTTTCTGCACAGGAGGCCACTGGCTTGCATTTGCCTAACTAGAGACCGCTATTAGCATCAACTGTGCACCAATATCAGCGCTATTCATTTAATGTGCCTATTGAACTTAAGTGTCTCAGTGAGCCTCTCTTATGAAGTCTTGTAAGAAAGATTTACTTGCCGGATTTTTATATTGTAATCCACAATTGCAACATTGATTTGCTTACTATTGATTATCTGCTGTTACAGTAACTGTATTGAGAAGCCTGAGCAGTTTTTTATCCTCTTACACACATTTGTATAGATTGCTCTGTGTATATATTTGCTGTCCGAACTTTCAGGGCTATTACATTTATGCCATTATCATCGTTAACACATATACTTGTGTGTATTTGTTTCCATCAGCAAGTGGTCATTTTACCTTTTTACTTTTGCTAGTTATTAAAAATAATTTTATGTTCTTGTGCTGCACTGTTTATGTCATATGCTTGCCGATATTTAACGGGGTGTCTAGAGATTTAAGCGCAGATCTCTTTCTTTCTTTTTTACCAAATTTCTTTGGGACCACACCACCCAATTCTTGCGATTATCCCTATTACCCCCGTTATTTATTTATTTAATCTTTATTTATTTTATTTGGTATTTATTTTTTTACTAACATATTATTAGCTTTAAGCGCTCATCAATTTTTTAGACGTGATTGTGAGCCATATGGCTAGTTTTTTGTTTCTCTTTTAGTAATATTTCTCACTTATTATAAAGTCCCAAAAATGTTTGTTAGTAAGTGGACAGACAAAACTTTGATGAACATAAATACGGACATATATACATTACAGAAACTATTACTTTATTATTTATGTGTTTTTATGTATTATATTACTCTCCACCCTTGCAAGGATTTAGGAGAGTAATAGTGTCTTTCTAATAGGTAAATTAGTAATCATATATTACAAAAAAACAAACAAAAAAAACATATAATTGGAGAAAAATAATAAATAGATACATCAATAATTATTAAGAGTCTAGAAAAATCCAAATCATAGTCATATACTAAACAGTAATTTGTATGTGGCTATCCAACCCAAACATATGAGTCAAAGGGTATAGCTCAAATATACATATGAAGGAAATTAGCTCATGTAAATATATCATAGGGTCTATCATGGAGAGAATGTCAACCGCATAAAGAGGTCTAAATCATAAACAATGATAATAAAACAAAATCGTACTGGCCTCCAAGGATGGATTAATGGTCTAATAGTGTATCTAGTTTGAAAATCCAATATTATTCTCTCCTGCAGAGTCGGGGAAATCTATCCCCTTCTCTTTTTGTTTCTTTAATGGTTTCAATGCCCTTCACTGTAATGCAGTTGACATTACCTCCATGTACCTCATGGACATGCCTAGATAAAGAATGTGTCTTGATGTTCCTAATTATATTTCTCCTGAGTTTGAGAAACCTTACACACAGTTGTCTTAGGGTGAGGCCCACATGGAGCATGCCACAAGTGTATGAAATTAGGTACACCACATAGCAGGTTTTGCAGTTAATATAACTTGTGATATCATAGGACTGACCATTTGTGCCCTCAAAGGACAGATGGTTAGTGTCTATAAAACTGCATGTGAGGCATTGGGCTCTGCCGCTTTTGTAACACGCATTAATTTTGTTAGTTAGACAATGGCTAGTGGTGGGTACAGTGTGTTTGAGATGGCTTTTTACCAAAGAATTCCTTAGATTTTCTTCCTTCTTGTAACTTCTAGTGCATATAGAGCCATCCTGAATATAAACTGTGATATCTGAATAGTTAATTGCTATAGAACTGACAGTGTGAGTTAATTGATAACCAAAAGAATTGGAATTCAAGGGCTGAATAAATGAAGAAACTGAAGATAGATCCCCATCCCAAATAAAAACAAATCATCAATATAGCGACCGTATGTGACCAGGTTCGCCCCAAACGGCCCTTGCCAGATAAGATCTTCTTCTATTTGGCCCATATATAAATTGGCATAGCTTGGGGCAAACCTGGTCCCCATAGCTGTCCCTCTCTGTTGTAAATAATAACTATAACTTTAAGAATTAAAGAAACAGCATTAACCAAAAAAGCTCTGAGTTCATCCGATATATCAGAATCTTTATGTAAAACATTTTAAATAATTTCAATACCTTTAGAGTGTGGAATATTGGAATAGAGTGACTCTACATTACAAGTAGGACACGACGAGCTAGGACACGACACCCGGAGCAGCCACAGGTTGGCCATGCTTGATCTAGAGTCTTCAAAGAAGTGAAAGAGTCTATTTAATAAAAAAATAAATTAATGCTCTGCTGGACCGGGTGGAATCTGGCGCCATGCGTTGCAGCTTCCGGGTGCCGTTGGCGTGTGGACTCATTGGCCACTTGCAGTGGATATTAAGGTATTTATAAGGTTATCTTATGCTCATTATCTACTTTTTAGACCTCTTGTGCTGTTGCTCTTTGAGTTACTCTCCTCTGTCCTGATGATGGCATCCAATGGGACCCGAAACAGCTGTTGACACCTTGGAGATTTATACACATGGTTCACTGTATGCTAATGCTTCGTCCTCTTATTGGATCTTCAGCCTTTTCTACATGTTTTTGTGATGTATATGACCTTCTCATATTTTTTGTCTATTTGCTGTGGTCTAAATATTTTATAACTCTTGCTTACTTGAGCATTTAGTGCTCTTCGCTGTTACGTATGGCCTATTTTTAAACCTCCATTAAAATTCATTTGATACATTTTTGCATAATATGGTGTGCTGGCTTGTGTTTATTTTTATAGACACTTATTTCTTTATTACACCTTTTGCCATGGCACCCAGCCTAATTATTTATTTGTAAGTGGTGCTTGCTACAGTTAGCTTACTGTCATTTTTGTATATATATATGTATGTTGGTGGGTGGTTGTGCTTATTGGTTGTACTGTCTATGGTTGCACCCTGATGATAATTGCTGTATGCAATTGAAACGTTGGTGACCCTGTTGGATTAAAGTTCCTATTTGAATGTCAACTTTATACAAGACTCTTGAGTGTCTTTCTTTTGCTGGACTTTATGAATTTGTTTGATAGAGCACCTAGAGTAGTATATTCATTATTCATTTATTTATTTCTTTTTTGTTGCCATTTACTAGTTTCCCGAATCTTGGTGCAATGAAAAATGTCCTCCTGGATACAGGAAAGCGTCTAATGGAGGATTCCATGTCTGTTGCTATAACTGTGTCCCATGTTCTGCAGGAGAAATCTCTAATATAACAGGTAAGAATGTGTAACATAGAGGAGGAATTTTCATATAAGTAGATATAATATTGGGCTGGGCTGCTGTCACATAGCAGGTCATGGACCTTTGACACCGGAAAGGCATAAGGCAACGAAAAGGCACAATGGAAGATGGAGAATCACAATAGGACAATAGACAAGGTAGAACTGCCTCTCTGAGACCGCACCCCCTCTCAGCTGTAATCCCAGACAGACTTTAAAACACACATCCAAAATGGAGGCCGCTACAAATCAGTTTATAAAGTAATATACACAGCAGGTGCACAAAGCAAGGGGAATTTGCCCAAAAACACAACATAGTCTGGCACTCTAGCCATTACTCAGTTACTAATCATGAACCTCTATCTTTAAAATAAAAGTCAGAGAATTAGTTACAAACATCTGCAGATATGTGATAAGCCGTTCGCCACTTACAAGGCTTCTCTGTTGAACGGTCCTAACTCTAATTTTAACTCTGAACTTTAGAGCCCCAAGTATTGGCTGTCCCTGTGTACCGGACATGCCGCCTGACGCCGGCAGCTGAGAGGATTTTATGGTTGTGAGACTTACGGGGTTAGAAGCAGCGCAGGGTGAGTTACCTTCCCGGGAATGGGAGAAGTGAAACCGCGAGGTTTCTAGGGGCTCTGGACTAGGGACAGCATTTCTCTGCAGCAGTTAGAAGTTCTCACTTGGCTGAAATCTCTGGTCCTCTCTGCCTCGCGTGGCAATTGTAGGGGTGTTTAACGCTATTACATATATATTGTATCCATTTGTTATGCATTGTATTTCCCCTATTTGCCGCAATAGTATAATAGGTGTTGTTTCATTAGATATATGAATAACCTGAAACGGAAATTCTCCCTATTGTGCTAATTAACCCTTTAAGTACTACTCACCTTATATAATCTGCATGCAAGCCGATGTCTGTTTATTTTAATAATTCGTTTTGTATCTTCAGTGTGTGTCTTTTCTAAAAACTTTTTAGGGAATCAAAATAAAAATTACATTTTTTAATTGAGTTATTTTTCTTATGTGTATTTTTGAGAACCACCACCATTAATATTTTTATCGGTGTGCACCTAAGACGGGTTGCATTTGCATTAACAGATTTAAACTGGAGATTGACTGATTAAAGTAATAAACAGCAACAAAGTAAGATAACAATGGGGGAGATCCACACCCCTGCACATTTTACATGCGTGCGGCGGACCGTAGTTACGCAGCCGTTATACCCAGTGGCGGGCTGGGCAGGGTGGCATGCGCCACCCGGGCTGCACTGCCATTTTGTGTTTTAGGGCCGCCTTTCTGGTGGTGTATTGCTACCTATCTAGTAGTGACTACTCAGCTGCAGCGCAGCCTTTGCGCTACAGCCAAGATGGAATGGAAATCTAAGCTGCAGCAGGACCCTGTGATGTGACCAGTCTCCAGCTTGGGGGTGGAGCCAGAGTTTCCTCCGTTACACTTCCTGTTGAACTGACTCCCTGTTACTGCTGTACAGTACATCAGGTACAGGGGTGTGTGTGTATGTATGTGTGATCAGGTTTTGTGTGTGCATGTGTGAGACATTAGGTTGTATGTGTGACATCAGCTAGTGTGTGTGACATCAGCCAGTGTGTGTGTGTCATCAGGTATAGTGTGTGCATGTGTGAGACATTCAGACCCTCCAACATGACCCATTCCATTAGGTACAATTTAATCCGCTCCTGAGCTTCAAACTCACACACCTGGTTTAAATAAATAAATGATATTAAAAAAAAAACTATTTGCCTCCTCAACAAAGGTGGTTACCATAGTAACTGACAGTTAGAAACAAAGGAAGAGAGTATTTTGTACATAATGCAATGGGTCATGTTGGAGGGTATGGACATTAGGTTGTGTGTGTGACATCAGCTAGTGTGTGTGTGTGCGTGTGACATTCGCTAGTATGCGTGTGTGTGTGAGTGACATCCGCTAGTGTGTGTGTGTCATCAGGTATTGTGTGTGCATGTGTGAGACATTAGGTTGTGTGTGTGTCATCAGCAAGTGTGTGTGTGTGTGTGTGTGTTAGAGAGAGGCTTTATGTTATTTCTTACAACTTTTTGGGGGATCTTTCCTGTTAGCTGGCCCCCATAATGATATTACGTGCCTTATATTATTATTATTATTATTATTATTATTATTATTATTATTATTATTATTATTATGTAAATAATATATTATCCATGGGCAGATAATATATAATGTAGGGTAGATAACAGGAAAGGTCCATATTTCTTTTCCAAAAATTGCCACTAATCTTGATGTAATTTGCTTGCTCATTGTTAACTCAGAAGACCTGATTCTATTCCCTGTGATGTGCGGGACCAATTAGGCACGAGGGCAACATCACGACCATCATGCCTAATAGGTCCCACAAAAATCACCCTGCTCTATTAGAATCTTTTATCACCCACATAGAGCGGTAAACAGGGGCAGCGTTATGTTGGTGATGTATTTTAGTTCTTCACAACCAGTTGCATACCGCAAACATCGTGCATGCAATATGGCCATGAAGACCTAAAAGTACAAATAATTAAATACCTCCCTCCTCCAAGAAACGTAATAAAACACAAAATACCCTCTTCTATTGGTGCACTACAGGTAGCAGAAAGCCCTTGCTGCAATTAAACGCCTGGGCATTCTGCTGCTTGTAGCACCTGTAGTGCACCAATAGAAGGGTGTATTATAATTTATTAAATGTATCTTTTTTTTTTTTACATTGAAATGTATAGTCAAAATATGCAGTGTTGGGCTCAAGGAAATTTGTTGGGCACGATGTTTGTATTAACTCTTGCAATAGAATAGAGCAATGTTGACATCGTGCCCAAACTATATGCAAATGTGCTAATATGGTGCCCAAACGTAACATCACATGGAATAGATTCAGACACGGAGTATATTTATTATATAGAAACCAGTATAAGTAAACCACACTAGAGCAGTCCTGGCTTACCTGTGGCTCTCCAGCTGTGAAACTACAATTCCCAGCATGCATTGTCAGGTATCTGCCATGCTTTTGAAGTTAAAGCACGCTAGGACACGACACCTGGAGAGCCACAGGTTGGCTAGGCTTGCTCTGGAGTCTTCAAAACAGTGAAAGAGCCTATTTAATAAGAAAATAAATGAATTCATGAATTAACATGACAGATATCTTTCACTGTTTTCCAAAATGCCTTTCTTACACTATCCTTTTGTCACGAACTGCGAGGAATGTTGGGACCTTCCCCGGGTGTCCAGGGAAGCAACAGATGAGCAGGAGTGAAGTGAATAAATTATTGACTTTAATAGGACTGGTTGCACAAAACAGGATCAAGGGAAAAACAATGACGAACAGTCTTTGGATTAAAGGAGGCAGAGGGACCAAGGGGAATGGATGAGTGATAAGAGTCCGTAAGCAGGGGTTTACACTGACAGGTGTGACAAGGTAGTAATTAATGAGTCTGGGTTGGTAGACGGTAAGATTGAGGTTGATTGGACGAGACGAATCCGGGTTTGAATACTGTAGAGCTGGAGTGATGCTGGTAGGTGAGTCCGGGTTGGATTACTGCAGGACTGGAGTACAGGACTGGACCAGGTCTCTGGCAAGGCAAGGCAGGGCTGGATCAGGTCTCCAGCAGGGCAAGGCAAGACTGGAGTACTGGGTTGCACTTGATTGGCGTGCTGGGGTGCGCCGGACTGGCATGCTAGCTGGACCACAAGGCTACTGGACCGGACCACGGCAGGACCAGGACGGCAGGATGTACCTGGATAGTAGACTGGAACTGGACCGGGATAGCTGGTTTAGGATCCACAGCAAAGTAGATACTGAACTGGAGTCTGCAAAGCACTGGACTGGAGTCTGCAAGGCACTGGAGTGGAGTCTGCAAGGCACTGGAGTGGAGTCTGCAGGGCACAGGACTGGAGTCTGCAGGGCACTGGACTGGAGTCTGCAAGGCACTGGACTGGAGTCTGCAAGGCACAGGACTGGAGTCTGCAGGGCACTGGACTGGAGTCTGCAGGGCACAGGACTGGAGTTCTGCAAGGCACAGGACTGGAGTTCTGCAAGGCACAGGACTGGAGTTCTGCAAGGCACAGGACTGGATCAGGCAGGGCACAGGACTGGATCAGGCAGGGCACAGGACTGGATCAGACAAGGCACAGGACAGATGAATCAGGACAGCCAGCTTCATGAAGACCAAGTAGATCTGGGCACCGAGGATAGAGTGCACAGGGTTTAAATAGAGCGCCCTGTGCACCGATTGGCTGGAGGACCGAAGAAGAGGATTCTCATTGGCAGTTCAGCGTCACGTGAGTATTCCAAGATGGCGACGCCCACGGACCGGAGGCACCGCTGATCCTGGCGCCAGAACACACGTGGGACGCTGAGATGAGGCTGCAGCATGGTGAGTAGTGGAGTCTGTCACTACCTCAGTGACAGACTCTATCAGCCTGAAGACCAGAGCACCTGCAGGGGACCGTGGACAGCGCACAGCCGAACGGGTAAGTGCGGCACTTGCCGCATATTGTGACAGTACCACCCCCCCCCCCTTTAAGGGTGTCCTCCGGACGCCCAATCAGAATCTTGGTAGGTTTTCCACCGAATCCATAATGGTTTTCTTGAAACAAGACAAGCTAGAAGATCAGAATTGTGGGAACATCACGGCAGACAGAATGAGTACGAATAAAATCCAGGAACAAATTATCCTCTTTGGGTTACAGGCCGTATTGGCGGAGGCTGCAGAGGGAGGATTGACTTGGAGATGATGGATGTGAGTTGGGATGAGGACTTGGAACCGAAAACCTTGGTGGTCAATGTGAGAAAAGTATGCAAGTTCTCCAACAGGGGATATTGTACCTCAAGAAGTGAATTGGCCCAATCCAAAGCTTCTCCCCTGAAATGGCAAAGCAAGAACAGTATCTGATCTGCCGGTTGCTGAAAGGACTCGGGAGAGGCAGCAAATTGACTCACACAGAATTCCATCAGGGGTACCAGTTGAGATGTGTCACCATCGAAGATGGGTGGAGACTCTGATGTAATCAGGGGCTTGGAGACACTGGATCTGAATGCTCGTTTGGCTGACTTGGACTTTGAGGATTTGGACCTGGAGGACCGCTTTCCTGACCTGGATTTTAAGGATTTGGAGGAGATGGTAGGATTTGGATGATCCTCAACAGGCTTGGTTGTATCCAGAAACAGAGACTTGATTCTGTCTGAAAGCATTGTGACAGGGATTGGCCTTGATGACGGAACAATAGGCAGAAATTTAATGGATTTACATGATAATTCCCAGGCAAGAGGTAAAGTATCCTGGGTGGTAGGCTCCGTGATCTTGGCAAGTAAAGACTTGGCAAAATTGGATAGCAAATTCCGAACAGAAGGCACTGGGTCACAGACTTTAGCCTGTAAAACAGAATCCAAGGTGACGGGTTCAGTGATCTTGGCGGAAGTAATGTTACTAGAGTTCTTCTTGGAAATGGCAGGGCTAAGACTGCAGCTCTGTACAGGAATGGTACTGTGGGGTATTTCAGGAAACGGAGTTGTTGAGTCTTTAGGAGATAAGAGGCAAGGAATACCTTCGATGAGCGAGGCATTGGAGATTACCTTCGGTGCCAAGACACTTGAAACCTTTTTAAGATTTCCCTTGGTAGACACCCCATCAGGGATTACTTGGTCTGGGACCCCTCCTGGGGTTTCTTGACTAGACACCCCTCCAGGAGCTGCTTGGCTTGATGTCCCTCCAGGGGCTGGTTGACATGATGTCCCTCCAGGGACTACCTGACAAGGTACCCCTCCTGGGGTTACTTGATTTGACGCCCTTCCTGGGGCTTCTTGACTTGATGCCCCTCCTGGGGCTACTTGTCTTGATGCCCCTCCTGGGGTTACGTGGCATGATGCCCATCCAAGGGCTACTTGGCTTGATGCCCCTTCAGGGGCTGTTTGGCTTGTCGCCCCTCCTGGGGATACTTGGCTTGATGCCCCTCCTGGGGCTTCTTGGCTTGATACCCCTCCTGGGGTTACGTGGCATGATGCCCTTCCAAGGGCTACTTGGCTTGATGCCCCTCCTGGGGCTACTTGGTTTGATGCCCCTCCTGGGGCTTCTTGGCTAGGTGCCCCTCCTGTGGCTACTTGGCTTGACACCCCTCCTGGGGATGCTTGACTTGACCCGTTCCCAGATTGTAAGTCTCTTGACTTCCAAACAGGACAAGACAGAAGAAAGTGATTAGCGCCAGCACAGTAGAGACAGAGTTTATGAGTTAGTCTATATTGGCGCTCCTCCATCGAAAGAGGTGGATGGTATCCACCCCTAGTTCTGGTACCAGTGGTCGTGGGCTGGGAGATTCTGGACTTCCGATGCTCTTGAGGAATTCCCAGGCTGAAATTGGAGGTTAGTCCAGAACTTGACTGGGAGGATGGTACCGAACTGGGTGTCCTAGAATCCTGCATGGAGGGGCAGGGCTGCACGGAGTTACAGGCAGAAGCTGATGTCTTCTCCTCAGGACAGGACAGCTTCTGGAGCAGGCTTGGCAAAAAAAAAAAAGAACCTGGGACAACTGAGAACGGAGCGACAGAACTTCTGAGTACAGGGCATGAAGAATTTGATTATCGTGGTTAGATGGAGATAGGACAAGATGATCCATACTTGTTCCAGAAAAATTTGAGTCCATAACAGGCGGATCTCCATCACATTTAGTAGGATGAGACTGAGGATTTTTTGAAGTGAAGAGTGGATGTTGATGCTCAAATCTGTTGGCCAGGGTAGGCATTATCCCTTGAGGGTTTTCCCCGGTTGGATCCATGGGCCCAGATCTATCTGTCACGAACTGCGAGGAATGTTGGGACCTGCCCCGGGTGTCCAGGGAAGCAACAGATGAGCAGGAGTGAAGTGAATTAATAATTTACTTTAATAGGACTGGTTGCACAAAACAGGAACAAGGGAAAAACAATGACGAACAGTCTTTGGATTAAAGGAGGCAGAGGGACCAAGGGGAATGGATGAGTGATAAGAGTCCGTAAGCAGGGGTTCACACTGACAGGTGTGACAAGGTAGTAATTAATGAGTCTGGGTTGGTAGACGGTAAGATTGAGGTTGATTGGACGAGACGAATCCTGGGTTTGAATACTGTAGAGCTGGAGTGATGCTGGTAGGTGAGTCCGGGTTGGATTACTGCAGGACTGGAGTGCAGGACTGGACCAGGTCTCCGGCAAGGCAAGGCAGGGCTGGATCAGGTCTCCGGCAGGGCAAGGCAAGACTGGAGTACTGGGTTGCACTTGATTGGCGTGCTGGGGTGCGCCGGGCTGGGGTGCGTCGGAATGGCGTGCTAGCTGGACCACAAGGCTACTGGACCGGACCATGGCAGGACCAGGACGGCAGGTTGTACCTGGATAGTAGACTGGAACTGGACCGGGATAGCTGGTTTAGGATCCACAGCAAAGTAGGTACTGGACTGGAGTCTGCAAGGCACTGGACTGGAGTCTGCAGGGCACTGGACTGGAGTCTGCAGGGCACTGGACTGGAGTCTGCAGGGCACAGGACTGGAGTTCTGCAAGGCACAGGATTGGACCGTGGAAAGCTCGCAGCCGAACGGGTAAGTGCGGCACTTGCCGCATATTGTGACACCTTTATATAATATATAGAAATATATGCCAGACAAATGAAGAAAGAAGAGGAAGCAAGAAAGATGAGAAGCATAAATGAGGTAACTGAATTTCCTTATACTTTTCTATGTGATATATTGTACTCCCTGCACTCCCCTTTGTCGGTATAAAATCTGGACACTTCCAGATACCTACCCTAACTTTTACGACTACTTCTTTTTACTTTTACTTTCCCCACCCTGGACCCTTCATTTAAATGGCTATCCCTGCCAATGTGGTTTGCAGGCAGGCATACTATTAGTTAGCATAGTACTGTGAGTTTTGGACAAAGTTGTAGGCTAATATAACCAATTATTTTAGGTTTATCCTGTGCTAACAGATCTGCAGGATGATTAGGAAAGTGGGAATATACCTACCCACAAATACATATGAAGCTAAATATTAAATCAAAACCATCCAGCGCTTTGGTAAATTAAAATATTCAAGCATCAATAAAAACATACATAAATATTAAATATCTAAAAATAGATATGTATATATGTGTAAATACACAGAAAGGACACCTATAGGTGTGCAGGAAGTCTGTAAGCAGCTGCTATCTGTTGAATGAGAGTTGTAGGTGTGTGCACAGAGTTAATTTGCAGACTGATGGACCAGATTTACTAAAGGCGATTTTTCAAAATCGGCAGTTTACTTGTATTTACTGGTGATTTTAAAATCGCTGTATTTACTTTTCAGTCAGGGCAAAATCGACAGAGATTATGGTTTTTCAAAACTGCCATAGAAAAAAAATTGCCGTACTTAAAAATCGCCATTAAATACTTTGGAATCACTGCATTTACAAAGGGTAGTGTCTTAATATCTCTGTTAAATATGGCCAAAATCACCAGAGATAAAAACAGTTGCTTTTAACAGGCGACTTCGCTGCCAATTGGTCAGCTATTAATCAGTGAGGCTAAAAAAAAATTGGCATCACAAGCTGGAAGCAGCTTGTGCTATCTGATATTATTACTAATATGGCCTGTATTATGAACATGCAGCATACAACCTTTGTAATAAAAATCCCAGCCGTGAACTAGGGGGCGTGGGACTTCCTGACCTCCCTAGATATATGGAGGCCTCTATCCTAGCCCAAGTTGGTAACTGGACTCTTGGAGAGGGTAGGAAGCCTTGGGTGGATCTCGAAAAGGCGCTTCCCTCGTTCTTCCCCACAGTCGACCTCCTCTGGACCCCCCTCCCTATACGTCCATCGGGGAACCCCCCCCTGTTGAGTATCACCCACTCCATGAAGATTTGGGATAGAAGTATTGTTGCCAATCGTTTTTTTCCCCTCCCCACCAGTAATATTTCCCTCTCTGCCATCTCTAAACTCATTCCACATCTCAATTTTAAAACATGGAGGGATCAGGGTATACACACCCTGGATCAAATATTACTGGGCTCCTCCCTTCGCCCATTTAGCTATTTGCAATCTGAGTTTTCTCTTCCATCGTCGGAGCACTTTAGATATTATCAATTAGCCTCTTGGTGTTCCGTGATTGGGAGGAGAGGTACGAATTTAGCCCCCCCGCCGGAGCCTTTTCGTTCCCATTTGTTCCCCTGCTCCTCGCGTAGCCGAATCACCTTTTGGTATAAAACTTTACTCCCGGAACGCTCTGAGTTAAAAATTAAATCCCAACTCGCTTGGGAGCGTGACCTAGGAATACAATTTACACAGGCACAGTGGGAAGCTCTCTATCTTACCCCCTTTAAATTTTCAAGATGTATCGACCATACGGAGAGACAGCTTAAGCTGCTGCATCGAGCGTACTATACTCCCCAAAGACTTCATACTATCTGGCCTTCACAGTCCAATCAGTGCTGGAGGGGGTGTGGGGAGGTGGGTAGTCTGTTTCATGTTTTTTGGGAGTGTCCTTATATTACGTCCTTTTGGGCCCAAATCTCCAACCTGGCTTCTGCGATCTGTAACCTGCCGGTGGTCCTTTCTTCTGAGACCGCACTACTCCACTGGTACCCGGCCACTCTCCCGAATGACAGGAGATATGTCCTTGGTCAACTCTTGCTGGCGGCGAAGGCTGCGATTGGGCAGGCATGGAAATCCCCCTCCCCCCCATCAATTGCTAAGGTCCTCGTTAAAATGAACTTTAACTATAGCATGGAAACCGTGGATACACCCTATTCACCTAATGCCTCCTCGCCCCTAATCAAGTGGTTTATGTGGGCGCAATACATAGCCCGACATCCCCTTACCGACACTGAGGTCATCCTTTTTGACGATAACTCACGGGACGGAGTGGATCCCGAATCCTCTCCTGCCTCCCCGGTCTCGATCCCCTGAAAATGTAGTAACCCTGTATCTTATAGCCTTCCGTGCCCACTCCACGGGCCCTGCTCACTCGTGACTGCTATTCTGGTTCGCCATCCTGGGTTACTTCAGTGGAGTGAATTGTGAGGCGATATAGTGGGATGGCTTCCTGGATCGCATGTCCCTGGATACAATCTGCTTTCTTTAACAATATACTCCGTGTTCATAATGATTTCCCTTTACAGTTGTTCCCCTTCCCCCCCTAGTCCTTGTCTATGGAAAATTAAAAATCAGGAATTTCCTCATAGCCTTAGATATCTGTTTAATCTTCAGACTGTTTGTTACCTTGAATATGTTTGTAACTAACTGTATCTCTTGTCTGGAAGTTCCTTAATAAAAACCTAATGTTGGAAAAATCCCAGCCGTGTTATGCTGTTAACCCTTAGCATGCTGCAACATATAATACCAGAAGGTACAGCATGCCCATGTATTGCAGGGAATGCTGTGCCTTATAGTTCCATAAGCGGCAGCATGCTAAGGGTTAAGTGCATGCTGCCGCAACCATAATGGACAACCTTACAATAAAAAGTTAACGACATTGAAAAAAAAATTAATTACCCGTTACACAAAGAAACCATGTACATGGCTCCAATCACAATAAATAAATAATCTGCCCCGATCCAAATAAATAAATAATTTGCCCAATTAAAATAAACACATAATATGCCCTGAACATCATAAATAAATAAATACTATGGCACGATACATTAATAAATAAAACACTTGCCCCGATCCATAAATAAAAAATAAACATATCCTCAATCCATACAAAAATAATATACTTGCCCCGAAACTTTAATCATTTATACTACAAGCACCAGCCTGCCCATGGATGCCAGGGCATTTCATTTGAACACAAAGACTGGCGATTTTACAAGAAATAAATTTTTATTTGGGACTACATGTAAACTACAGCGATTGTTGTTTGAAAATCACCACAGAAAATCTCCACTTAGTAAATATCGAAATTTTTGAGAAAAAAAAGAGTTTGGCGATTTAAATCGCCAGAGAAAATCTCAGCTTTGTAAATCTGGCCCTCATGAGTTTTTGTAAAGCAGTCACACAGACTGGAGTTTTGCATGGTGGTCACACAGACTAGAGATAAAGCAAGCTAAAAACAGGCAACAATGAATCAGCATTGGGAGGGGATTCTTATCCCTGGATCACAAGTGTAGCTATTCCAGGATAATGAGCCATGTTATCTCCAGATATCTGACCAGAAAATCAGAGCAGCAGCATCAATGATGACTTTAAATACTGCTGCAGAAATTTCCAGAACAGAGAAACAGACTAAATTTTTTTTTCTTTTGTGATGAAACTCTACTAAATTTCTCACCATCAATGGAGTTTTTGGGTCAAGTAGAGGAGTGAGAAGGCTTTTCTAGATATACGACCTGCATAGTTCTATCAATTTTTTGAGCTTTCATGATCGAAAAACCTCGGTGTGTAGACAAATCAAAGCATACATAATTAAATGAGTCAAACCAATATTGTTTTTAGAGATATCTAGCACTAATACAAGATATACTGTATAAGAAGATCTACCACTGACGCAATGCAGTAAGCGGAGGGATGCAGTGCAGGACAGCGCCAGACTGGACAGATGCACAACTTCCTGCTGGAAGCTGCAGTGACATGATTAGGAATACTTGGAGCTGGAGACACATAATTGGGAATACTGGGGGGTGAAGAGACATGATGGGGAATAGTGGTGTGGTGGTGGGGGTGCTGGAGAGACATGATTGGGAATACTGTGGGGCTGGAGAGACATGATAGGAATACTGGGCGGCTGGAGAGACATGATGAGGAATACTGGGGTGCTGGAGTGACATGATTTAGGATACTAGGGGGGCTAGAGTGACATGATAGGGGATACTGGGGGGCTGGCATTACATGATAGGGCATACAAGAAGCTGTAGTGACATGGGGCCTGATCCAGACCTACGCCGATGCGCTGTGCTTAGTAAAGCACAGCGTATCAGCATGTACTCCCTCCGACACTCCCCCCTGTCCCAGCGTATTTACCCGTGCTTACGCTGGCTGAAGGCTACCCTAATTTCAGCCAGCACAAACGGGGGTAAATACGCTGAGAAATGAGCGTCTTTACTAAAATCCCTCCCTCCCTCATTAAACGACCTCCCCCGCCTACCTACACTAACATTTGCGTAGTAACGGCGAGGGACGCCCCCTCAGCTGTTACTACGCTGATACTCTGGATGCCCAATCCTAGATTGGGCGTTTCCATAGTTACGCCAGTCAACATCTAGCCGGCGCATGTGCAGAATGCCTTTTCAGCCGTTCTTACGATGCCACCAGCCGTAAATATTGCGGGCAGCGTAGATCTGGATCAGCCCCATGGAGACTAGATTTGGAATAATGGGGGGCTGGAGTGACATGATTGGGGATACTGGGAGCTGGAGAGACACGAATAAAGATTCTGGGAGCTAGAAACACATGATGTGAGATACTGAGAACTGGAGACACATGATGGGGGATACTTGGGGAATACTTTGAGCTGGAGTGATATGATTGGGGATGCTGGAGGGCTGGAGACACATGATGGAGTATACTGAGAGCTGGAGAGATATATTGGGGGATAGTGGTAGCTGGAGACACGATGGGATATACTAAGAGCTGGAGTGACATAATTGGAAATACTGGGGGATGGAGTGACATGATTGGGGATACTGGGGGGCTCGGGTTACATGATAGGGGATACTGGGAGCTGGAGTGACATGATTGGAGAATACTGGGGGCTGAAGACACATGGTTGGGAATACTGAAGGGCTGGAGCTACATTAATATGGGTTCTGGGAGCTGGAAACACATGATGGTGGATACTGAGCTGGAGAGACATGATTGGGAATACTGGGAGCTGGAGATACATGAATTATAAGACATATAGGGGTAGATCCAGAACTCCGTTTGCAATACGTTTACTCGCGTAGTGTATTTACACGTGCATACCTTCTATACACTCCCTTTGGCACACCCCTTGAATGTATGTATTTTGTCCGAGATACGCTTTCCAAACCCTACCTCAACTTTTGTCCACGTAACCGATGTCATCCGCTCATGTACGTATGAGCAACACGTATTTACGCAGCTAAGCACGCCCATACTGTACGCTTTAAATACAAACCCCCGCCCACATAGCGTATTTCAGACGTATTTTTGATTCACGTAAAATTGGCATGCCCACACATAAGGATTTACGCAACACATATGTGAATGGCCCATACGTTCACATTTACGCTATGTTACGGAGTGTATTTTCTATGGTGCGCAGTACCTACCAAAACGCGATTTTACTTGTCTGCCACGCGTAAATTCGCTCACAACCGTTGTTCTGGATCTGGGCCATAATCTGTATTGTGTGGAGGTTGTGAGGATGAAGTGGGAATTGTATAGTGGACACTAGGATACTGTCTGTATAGTGTTGGCTATTATGACTTTTATTGTGGTTACTAGATTGTGTTTTATGCTGCTCACATGCTTACTACAATCTAGGATGGTCACTGGTGTTAAATTGTTTAACAGAAAGTTAAATTTAAAGTTCACAAGGGGGAACCAAACACCCTGGCACCGGCCCTATACCGCCCCTTTTCAATATTGACAGGAATATTATATATTAACAATATATTTAGAGATTTAAATTAGCAATGATTATTAACTCAATTTTAACCTTTATGGAGGCTTATAGATAAATAGCAGTGAGTATATTAACACACAACTCTGTATATAACTTCTAAATATAGACGGTTCAAAAGTGCAGGTGGTCTTTAAAAAGGCCTTATAAAGGTCTCAGGTAAGACATTATGTAAGGGAGCAACAAAAAGAGAGGTCCGGCGCTCCATATAAATATTATATAACACTATGTGTCAACGCATACATAATGTAAGGTAGGATCAAATGTAGATCTTATTTAAAGAAATGTAGGTATTTACTAACGTCAGCCACTTCAAGTCAAAGATATCAGGTTGGCGTGTTTGAGCTAAGGAAAGACGTGCACATTTTGTAGGTTTTGGCGTATATGAGCATAAATGGTATATTACAGCCTCTTCCTGGCTGGAATGGTGTTTTTTTCGACTGGTGCTTGTGTTTGCAGCCTCCCCTTCTTGTTGTTTTCTCCAAAATTTGCTTCTTATAGCAATGTCCTCCATTAAAATAGAACCGTTCTGCAACTTGTCCTTGGTAAAACTTTCTGATTTAAGGTCTATAAATGATCTCTCTGTAATATCCTGTCCATACTATCCAAAGGTGAATCTTGACCTTGGGATTGTGGGCCTGATTCAGATTTAAGAAGGAGCTTGAAAATAAGAGAGGAGAGTTACTCCTGGGCTAAACCATGTTGACTTCAGGGGAGTCATATTTCATCTGTTGCAAACAGTATTAGAGTTGAGAGATGGTTTTTCCTATCCCAAGTCTAAATAACAGTGTAATAGTAAAGCTGGTCAGCATCTGTGTACAATAAGAAATTCAAAGATATATCCCTGCATGCAAAGAATACAATTAACTTGACTCCCCCTAAAATCAGCTCGGTTTATCCTAGGAGTAACTTTCCTCTCTTATTTTAAGCTCCTTCTTAAGTCTGAATCAAGCCCTGTATTGTTAGACACCCAAGGATATACTTTATTGTTTTTATACTCTTCATTAAACTCTCTAGCCAGGCCAGGGACACCTTTACTGCCAGTAATCCCCTAACAGCAGTTCTGCTTCTTTGTGTCCTGGAGTCTTATATGGTTTAGTGAAGTAGTGAAGATTAAATATTGTGTTTTTACTTTTTTTTGCATTAGTACCGAATGGTTTATTTGCCCTTACATTAGTCGAAATGGGTCAAGACAGAAACCTTTTTTGATATTTTAAGGAGCACAGCATTAGATTTATGACCTATTCTTATATCAACCTATTCTTATATCAACCTATTACTGTGCTCACAGAAAGAAACACCATTATTTGCCGTAAATCCTTTATAAATTTGAAAGCATTTCTTCCAAGTTGTATCTTGGTTAATATATAAAAAAAAGAACATTTATACTTTAAAGCACCGGCTTCTATAACTATTTTATTAGTGCTGTCCATCACACTGCACATTGACCTGCTGAAAAGCTCTGAAGACATGTATCAAATTCTTTCTTTTTACTCTATTAAAGTGCTTTTTTAAAGTAAAATTGGTAATGATATTGTACAGTTGGCATTGAATTTAAATATGACGATTTTGTAAATGTAATTGTTATATAATCCAGTTGCTTGAAATTACCCATCACCAACACCGCAAGGACAATCATTTTGTTTTGAACTGGTATTCATAACTATTCAAGCTATCCCTTTATTATGAACTGTTGAAGTTTTGCTGTACTCGATCATTCTGCATGCGTGATCAAAGGTTGGTCATAATGCAAGCGCAAGCGGTCGTCTGTGACAGCTTACAAATCTGTGTTTTGAAACATGCAAAATGGGTGTATTATTCCTTTTAATAGGAATCTGGCTGTTTTTAACATGATGCGTATGCACCCACATCCGAATTTCTAAGGCCATATGTTTTTTTTATTTTATTATTATTATTAAAATTATTTAGGCTGGGCACGTGACTCATTTTCCAAAACACTATTTAAAAAAGATAGATAGGCGGATATCCGCTGTAGAATTAGAGATTTTACTGTACCCAAAAGGTGAGCATTTTTATTTTTGTGCTCGTGCACTTTTTTTTATGTAAAATAAAAAAAATTCTAAATACATGTTATTACTTAATTATGGTTTACTGTATTAATATAAAATTTATAACATCTTGAAATTTATGCCACAATAAAATATTTACATTTATTATTTTCATTTGTGTTTTTTGAAGTTTTTTTTTTTTTTACATTATTTTTTATCCCTCTAGTGAGCACACTTTTGGCTTCATTTTTTTTAAAACCACAAATGATGGATGCTGCATTTTTAAGTCTTTTTACAAGGAACAAAAGAGAGGTCTGGTACTCCAAACAAACATTATATAACACTATGTGTCAGTACATACATAAACAGGAGGTTTAGTTCACAATACAGCAATATTGGGTTAAGCTCACCTGCCCAGCATCAGGGCAGCTACTGTAGGTGAGTCCCTATCCATTAGCTATATGTGTATTCAGGAGGTCTGTATAAAGACACTCCTGCCATTTGAACAGTGTGCAGCGGCCATATTGTGGAGGGGTCAGGCTCACAAAGTAAAACTAGTAACAGTAACAAGAAAACACAGGCTGCGCTTCTAATCAAATATAGGAAATGTGTTCAAGTGTATATATAAATTTGTAAGTGTTATGTTTCTTTTATTTCTCTGTCTGTGTGTCTGTCTTTTTTTTTTCCTGTCTGATGTTATTTTTATTTGATTTTTCAAGACATTTTTCTAATATTTATTTTTCTACAATGTAATATTAATATTTAGAAATGTACATTTGATTTTTAAAAAGATTGTTTATGAAAATTACAATTTTTTTTTTAATTTAAAAACAGGCATTGTTATTATTGACTGAAAGAAAGCCACATCAATGGGCTACTGCCATCGACCTTCATAGGCAGATGTGTGATACAGAGGTGCACAGGTGCTTTCGGCTCCCACCTCATATCATCTTGGAAACTTTGCAAATTGTGCAAAATGACCTTGAATCACATATATACAACTGAACAGCAATACAGCAATACCACCTCTAACCAAGTTTTTGGTGGAGTTACAGTTCTGTGAGTCTGGTACTTTCCAGACACATATGGGGGTTGCTACAGGAATGTCACAGGCATTGTTTTGCCATGTGCTAAAGGTAGTGACCAAGGCATTTCTGAGGCAAATTAATATTTTTGTACATATGCCAATGAATGAAGAAGCACCTTTATGTAGAAAACAAGCATTTTACACAGAGCTGGTGCTAGTGTGTTCGGGGCCCCCCTGCAAACTTTAAATTTGCGCCCACCTGTTTAACAATTTCACGTTATAGTTAACAGTGTATAGCATCCATGTAAGCATCATTAAACACAATCTTGTAACCACAATAAAAGAAAGCAAATCATAGTCACTACTATATAATACAAACAGCCTCCTAGTCTCCACTATACAATTCCCACTTCATCCTAATCACTGCCACACAATACAGACTATATATCTTATTGACAGCCATACCATACAGGCCACTATACAATACAGATAGCATCCTTCCGACCACTGTACAATAAATTCATCATTCTTGTAACCACAATGCAGTTAAAAAGGCCTCCTTGTAAAACCAATAACATTTGTAAGCACAATACAAAAGAATCACAGCCTTGTAAGTGTGTCTCCAGCCTCCCAGTTTTCCGCATCATGTGTCTCCAGCACCCTAGTAACCCCATCATGTGTCTCCAACCCCCCACAGCATCCCCATTATGTCTCTGCAGCCTCACAGTATCCCCATCATGTGGCTCCAGCCCCCCAGTATCCCCATCATGTGGCTCCAGGATCCCCATCATGTGGCTCCAGCAACCCAGGATCCCCATCATGTGGCTCCAGCAACCCAGGATCCCCATCATGTGGCTCCAGCCCCCCAGGATCCCCATCATGTGGCTCCAACCCCCAAGGATCCCCATCATGTGGCTCCAGCCCCCCAGGATCCCCATCATGTGGCTCCAACCCCCAAAGTATCCGCATCATATGGCTCCAACCCCCAAAGTATCCCCATCATATGGTTCCAGCCCCCTAGTATCCCCGTCATGCTGCTCCAGCCCCCCAGTAACCCCATTATATGCCTTCAGCCCCCCGGTATCCCCATCATGTAT
>WWET01002745.1:96172-109074 GCA_011038615.1 Limnodynastes dumerilii | reverse complement strand
TAACCCGACCCCCCCCCCCCCCCCGATTAACGCAGACCAAACAGAACCACTTACCGATCCAGAAGCAATAACAAGCACACAACTTCAGAACACTAACACCATTGAACCTCCTCTTCTACCAATCCTCCAGGATACTACATTATTAGCTGCTTTTTTAGTACCAAGGCAGCCAATCCCACATCCAACAGAGCCCCCCAACAACACAAAGAAAAGAAAAAGACACGAAGAGGCAGAAGAGGTGGGCAACAAAATAAGGAAAACACAAACACAGAAATCACCCACGCAAGACTGACACCCATAGATACCACTCATTCAGACCCAACTCCTGCAGGAACCCAAATAGAACAAAAGGGAATATTCAATCTCAGCTCATACTCCCTCAACCAGGCAGAAGTTTCACTCCTCAACAAAGGTCTGAAATACGCACGTTTGCAAACCTAGCAAGTTTGACATATACCTTGACGTACACAGGTACATCAGAAAACTAACACTCAAAAAATACTTTCTCAAATCCTCAGCAGAAGCCAACAACACCATACAACATGACATTCATACATTCAGATCTGAAACCCCCCTCTAAATTCAACCCCACCTACATAAAAGGCAACTATATACAAACATTTGAACAACTAGTAATCAATGATCTGGATAAACTAGAACATAAACAAAGATACACCAAAAAACCACCAAACCTCACCAAATTATAAAAAGCGGCGCTCAAATCACTACAGAACAATCCAGAAATAGTCATCAAACCAGCCGATAAAGAGGGGTTTTGTTCTTATGGACCAAAACCAGTACCACACCGAAGCACTCAGAATTTTGAATTACCCAACTTCCTACTTCAACCAAGAACTCAACACACTTCAACTCTTTCACCTCCAACCTTTTCCAATACTTAGACTGGTTTCTCCAACCTTACGTAACAGCACAAAAATCCCACCTTAAGGGCACAACCCAAATACTTAAAATTTTGGAGGACATCAACTGGGATGAAGATATGTGGCTAGCCACTAGCGACATAACTTCCCTCTATACGGTCATTGACCACAACCAGGGCCTTGACAGCATTAAATACTTCCTTGATCAAGACCCCAAATTAGATCACAGACAGGTCAACTTCATACTTCAAGGTATACAATTCATTCTACAACACAATTACTCCTGGTACAGAGAGGAGTTCTTCCTACAGCGCCAGGGGACAGCAATGGGGACACGGTTTGCGCCAAGTTACGCAAACCTGTTCATGAGCTGGTGGGAATCCAATTACATGTACCCCAGCTCACTGCCCGAGTCGCTGTTCCTCTGGCGCCGGTACATCGATGATGTGTTCTTCATCTGGAAGGGCTCCGAATCCTCTCTTCCAAATAATCTCAAATTCACCACCCACTAAAGCCGCAACAAGGTAGAATTCCTAGATCTCAACATTTACATAGAAAACAATAAACTTGAAACTTCCACTTTTCAAAAACCAGTTGATGTCAATAGCTTCATCCTGTCCTCAAGTAACCACCACCCAAACTGGTTGAATAACATACCCATAGGCCAATTCAAACGCATCTGCCGTAACTGTACCAATGAAGAAACATTCAATAAACAGGCAAGTGCACTAGCTTCACAATTCTTGGAGAAAGGCTACTCGGAACCCATCATCCAACAAGCCTTCAATAAAGCTGCCACCATAGACAAACGAGATCTCCTACAGTACAAAGACACCAAACCCACAGATGAAACACAATTCAAGATCTATTTTATCACCCAATACAACAACAGAGCAACGCAGATCGAAAAAATCCTTACCAAACATTGGGGTTCTCCTGCAGAAGGATGAACTCCTAGCCCCCGTCATTGGCCCACGTCCTAGCATCATATACAAATAAGCCTCCAACATCCATCAAAAACTCACATAAAAAGGACCACCCCCACTACATGGCTAAAATCAGAAAACAGCTTCTTCCACTGTGGAAGCTGCCTAGGCTGCAGGAATGGGAACTATAGCAGTACCAAGCCCACAACCACTTTCTCATCCAATCAAACTCATACAACTTACAATATCTGCAGCACTATAACCTGCCACTCAAAATACGTAGTCTACCTCCTTAGCTGCCCCTGCAACCTTCAATACGTTGGGAGGACTACAAGAAGCCTCAAAGACAGAATAGCTGAACACCTCCGTAACATCCGCAAAGGGTACGCAGCCCACAGTGTCTCAGACCATTTAGCAAAACATCACCAACAAAACCCCAAAGATCTCCGGTTTATAGGTATCGAACAATCCAAGAAAGATTGGCGAGGAGGGGACAGACTCAAACACATTAACAAAACAGAACTAAATGGATTTTTCAACACCACCCATCCAAAGGGACTAAACATTGACACTGACCTTATGCCCATATTAGTTTAAACCATGTCTATACCCCTCCACACTTTTTAACACCAGAAGATATATTATATTACATTACCATTACCAAGCCATAACCTCTTTCCTTAATTGACCATATTCCATACTCTCCTTAATTATCTACAATAGGGACTGCACAAAAATCTCCCCCTTCTTATGACCAGCACCAATTTGTCACCCCACCTATCAACCCTCCATTTAACAGTTAATATGTGGTCACTGTTATTTTCATTTTTATTTAATTCTCATTTTTATTTTATTTTGTTTTATTATCCTTTTTCTGGTCCATGTTTCTCCCACTGGCGTCAACATATGCTCCACACTGCCCTCCAGTGGTTTCCCATCCAGCGTTTCATTAAACCATCTCTACACCACCATCTAGTGGCCTGTATAAGGTACTACAGGCACTATATACTCTAATCAACTCAATCAGACTAACTTTACCCAATACCCTGCCATTCCCCCGCCCCTTACCATAATTTCCCCCTCCTTCCCCCACTATATATTAATCTCCATTTCGTTACCATACCACCCCTGATGAAGTCAACATAGTTGACGAAACGCGTTGGGTAATACCAGGCACCTGAGACCACCAAAGTACTTTATTTTGTATATTATATTGATTTACTTCATTAAACAAGTTTTTAGAAGCAATTGTCCAGCCAGCCTTCCTTGTATCACTGCTGCCTCCACACGCCTGCATAGCGGGCCCCTTTCAGCCTGGAATCCAGCCAAGCCAGCTGGAACGCCCCCTGCAATACACAGAAGCCACTGAGGACACAACACACGTCATCAAGGCGAGCCCCGGGAGCCGGCTGACTGAGACACGAGGACCGCGAGATCCGAGGACCAGGACAGCACGCATTGGAACGATCACCGCTTCCCTCCACCGCAGAATAACAAGACGTAGATCTGGTGAGTGCCACTCCAGCTCCTCCTTCCGCCATCCACCTTGGTTATTGCGCTAGGCGCACCTGTCTCTGCTTTTATCCTCACCAGCTATCCAAGAATCCGGACCAGCCATCGCAGCAATACACAGCGGGAGCAAACCACCGATACTCCGTTATACTTATATGCACAGAAACAAGACGCAGCAATGGTGAGTGCATGACATCTAGCACACTGCATCTAAATCATCATTTAATGCACTAGGTGCATTTCCGCCTTGTTCTTGTTTTCTGCCTCTACTTGCTCCCTGTTCTCCGACGTACACCTGTCACCTCTGTCCATCGGCAAAGCTGTTCAAGACTCTTCAGTTTCATCAACCATCCTTTACTAGTAATTGTTATCAAGCATCCAGAGACTACCTAGAGTGTCCCCTACCTGATCCTCTGGAACAGAGAAACTCTCATCTCCTGCTACATACCACCTACCAGTCTCCTACCCCCCCCCTTTAGTACAGTAACACCACTTTATGACGTTTTAACCTGACAAATATACAACCCACCACTCTTCTTCATCTGTACTTTTGTCATTATTCCCTTTCACTCACATTCATCTCCAACTACCCTCTTTGGCTCCTTATCCCACCATACATACTCTTTTCCTTCCACACCAACAAACCCTCCCCCTAGAAGGCAGAGCTACACCACTTGCTTTCCCTCTTTATTAGTAAAAAAATAATTTCATCTTTTACTGGAAGTTCCAAAAAGCTGATGAAGCATCTTTTTTGGTTAGCCTAAGAATTGCAAAATGTGGGAAACCTCATAAAATTGGTGAAGAGGTAGTGTTACCGGCTGCAAAGGATATTGTAAAATGTATGTTAGGTGAACAAGCTGCCCAAAAATTAGACATAATATCACTGTCAAATGACATAGTTAGTTGCAGAATTAATACTATGGCTTTGCATGTGAAGGAATTGTTATTGAACCAAGTAAAACAAAGCCAATTTTATGCCATACAATTGTATGAAAGTACTGATCTTACAAACCATGGTCAATTAATGGTTTATGTTCGATTTTCAGTGGGGAAGAAATAAAAGATCTTTTATTTTGTGAGGCACTTTTGTCACGCCCAACAGCAGATGAAATTTTCAAAAAAGTTAATAATTTCTTCCAAGAAAATGGATTGGACTGGCATCAATGTGTGGGCTTTTGCTCTGATGGCGCAAGAGCAATGATAGGAAAATTTGGAGGTGTCACAGCTAAAATTAAATCTGTAGCACCAAACTGCAAATTTACCCATTGCAGTATCCACCGAGAAGCATTAGCTGCAAAACGGATGCCAGAGGATTTTAAAATAGTGCTCAATGAGTCCATCAAGGTGGTCAATATTATAAAATCGAGCACTAAATTCCTGTCTCTTTTCCCTTTTGTGCTTCGAAATGGGCAGTGACCACATCTAACTACTTTTAAACACAGAGGTAAGATGGTTATCGTGGAAAAGTGTTGAATCTCCTGGTTGAATTTTGGTAAGAAATTTAAATATTTCTTGCAGAAATGGATTTTGAACTGCAGGATCGATTTTGTAGTGAGGTTTGGTTGGCCAAATTATGTTATTTAGCCGATATCTATAATCATCTGAATGACTTGAATTTAAATCTGCAAGGATCAACACAGACACCATTTGTGGTAAATGACAAAATTAAGGAATTCATTAAGAAATGCCTTATGATGAAAAGCAACAAATTTACAGTCTTTACCACATTTGGAACACTTTGTTATTTAAAATAAAATAGAAATTAACCATCAGCTTCTTAATAACATAAAATGCCACTATGAAATTGTGAAAGCTTCGAAGAATATTTCAAGGAAGATTATTCAGAAAAGCTATGGATACGAAACCCTTTCTTAGAAATGCTTCCTGAAAGTCTATCGCTTGAAGACAAAGAAGCACTGATTGAATTTTATTGCAATGGAAGTCTTCAAACTGAGTTCAAACATGTTGCATTGTGTGAATTTTGGCAGAGGAGACAGACTGAGTACCCCTCTCTATTTATAAATGCATTAAAGTTTTTACTCCCAACATACTTCTATGAAACTGGCTTTTCAGCTATGTTAGCAATTAAAAAAAAATACAGGACAAAATTAAATCTTGAGCCTGATCTTCGCTTAAAATTATCTTCACTTGACCATGACATACAAATGTTGGTTTCCAGTGTCCAGGCCCAAACTTCACATTAATGTTGTAATTATTCATTTAATTAATTTTGTTAAATGTTATATTTTTGTTAAAGTTACTTTGTTGCTTTTTTGCATATATATGCACATCTATTATATTGTTACTTCATAACGTCCTAGTTCTGTGTTAGGATTGTCTTTGTTATTGTTGCTGTGTTTAAAACATGTAAAACTGCTTCAATAAATTGAATATTTTTGAAGGTGGTACTTGACCTCATTCCTTAACAGGTAACTGGAACTCACCTAAAAAAGGTTGAGAACCCCTACTCTATAGTGTTATCTCTTCACTCCTATTGCAAAACTAAAATGGAGGCACAGCTTGCAATCAATTCTGCACATCATCTACCAGGTTGGTTGTTAAAAGAGGTATTGGCATGTGGATGTGGAGGTTTAGGTTTCTGGGCCAGCACCTAAATATGCACTGGATGTTGTATGCGAGCTGATTATGTTGTGTGCTATTTCTCACAACATTGCTGAATGTCATGGTATATTTTGGGATGAGGAGGATATTGTAGATTAAACCAGACTGATGACATTGTTCCTTTACACTATGTGGAGAAAACTGACTTTTGTCAAAATATAGTCTTTTAATATTTCACATGTAAATACTACTTAAAATGTACACACATCATACTGGGCATATCTACCATAGTATTCCTGGATGGTTTGACTATATTTCTTTAAACATTAATTATTGATTCATATTAACTTCAAAACTTTGAAATCTAATTGTAAGTAAACTAAAAATATATTTTTTTAACATTACTAAAATAGGGGGGCTAGGTATTGAACTAAGAATCACTGTTGTGTGGTGGATACAAGGGAGGATTGGAAGTCTGGGACTTGGGACAGGTTTTCAGGCTTGGTTAGGTAATGCAGTTGGTAAGTTGGATTACACTGGGTTGGGTACTGGTGTCTAGAATGGTGTTGGAAATGGACTTCAGAATAGTGAAGATAATGCGGTTTAGAATGGAGACTGGAAATAAAAGTGGGTATGGGGTTGAGAGTGGGCCTGGGGGTGGTGCAGGGAAGAGGTTTTTGGCATGTGAAGGGAAAAAATGGTTGACCAATAAACTCATGCACCCATATTTCATGAGTCATGTTGGTTCTATTAAATTCTGGTAATGATTTTTGTCATCCAGTCAATGGATGGTGTAGCCATTAGTTCACTGGATGAAATTTGTTGTTGTTGTCTGCCTTCCTCAGATCCACTGAATGGTCCTGGTGGTCTCCTTGGGTCGTTACATGTGCCTCAGTGGGGCTTTCTATGATTATAGAAATAACATAGGAGTTGTGGAACAAACAGTGGTGTGATTTATACTTCCTATCACAGTAGCACTTGCACATCTGTGCCTGCATCATATATACACATGGCAAATAAAATCAATATAGATATATTTGGCTACAAATGGATCTTGATGTACATTGCAATTGCTGTGCATGGGGCTTTTCAAAATGCTGAATATTTTTAATAAAACTATTGTCAAAATGCACCCATTTCTTAAGTCTTCATTAGATTCTGTAACAGAAAATTTTTGCAATTTGTTTCGTGGAACAGATATGTATTATGAAATACCACTCACCAGGGCGTGAAGTCTAACCAGAACCTGGTGTTCACTGGAGCCCCTGATGGTGGGGACAGTTGTGGCTGCAGAACCCTGGCAAGTCGTGGCCCCTGATGGTAGCTTCTATAAATGCAAGTAAGAGAGAGATACACTACAACAGACCCAGTGAGCAGACAGCACTGCAATAGTAAACAGACAATGGATGCTTACTCGCAGACTCACACAGAGCCTCACAGAGACAAGGGGAAATAAGGAACAGGGAACACAATGGCAAAAGGGCCCAAGAAGGAAAAACAACTCCCAACCAGCAAGGCAAGGGAGACCTGGACAACAAAAGGTTAAACTAGGAAGAGGTACTCAGGAATCAGGCTAGCTCAGTAATCATAGTCAGAGGACAAGAACAATAGCAGCAGCAAGGCAGTGTAGCAGAGCCAAGATAACCGGCGTGGCTGGCGTGCATCTATGAGTCTATGTACAGGGAGGCTAGTCAATCAGAGTGGAGCACTGGACTAGCCTTACTGACTTGATTGGATATTGTCCCGGCTGCTAGAATACAGCTGTGAGTAATCTGAATAGTACGTGCCACAGCGTGAGGGGAGAAAGCCAGAACACCTTACTGCAGCAGCTAATCAAGTGGTGAGTATCCCGGCCACCACATAGCAGGGATCTCACTACCGGTAGCCATGATTGCGGCACATACAATGATTGGATTTTAAAGCATTTTCTTTTGTTTGTTCTCATGGGACACTTACAAGGTGTTTGAAGTATAGCAACATGTGGAGGGGAACCATTGCCGGAATTCAAGACCCACAATCAATCCTTTGACTTCCTCCGTGCTCAGGTCTCAGTCTATCCAAAACACTCTATCTGTCCATGTATCCCTGGTGAATATAACAGAGTGGTACATTTTATTGAGTCTAGTAGGACTAACGTAAGTCACATGATTTACCTCAGTTACAGACCGCTGTCCCTCCCTGAAGTTAAACGTTTGAATATGGGTATATATTAAAAAGAAATGAGCACAGTCTCGTTGTTATCCCAGATCATACACACTGCTGCTGCAGCTAATCTCCTATATTCTCTTATGGATCCCCGCCTCGTGCTTGCAGTTTGCTGGTTAAGGTCCATTCTGGGAAAATCATTTTACCCTGTGTATAGTTGCATACATACTCACACAGAGATGTGGACATTTAAATAATTAAATGTCTTTTGCACTTTTACATTGGAAATCCTTATATGCATATACCATAGAAGTCATAGGTGACTTGGGAAAACAACTGAACTTTAAAAGTACTTTTTATTTCTCCACTATAAGATGCAATCATTGCTCCAACGTGTTTCAGACAGAAATCAGCCTTTCTGAAGGTCTTCAATAAGGAGCATAGTCAAAGGGATAGGGATAGACAAAGTACAATCCAATTGGAGAAAAAATAGATATATGTCCGTTTAGTAGGTTTAGCAGCGTAGTACTTATATGAAGACAGGTCCTTATTGACAGCAGGCCTATTTAGATTCCTCAGAAGGTTTATTCATACCTTCAAATGACACAGGTTACATCTTGAATGTGTCATCATGTTACATTTCATCAACCTGGAATATAGCAAAGTAAAGTATACATTTTTGACAAGTACATTGCTTGTATAAAATAAATGTATATGTTATACAAGCAGCGATGTAATCACACACACATTATTAACAATACTAATGCTAATTGACAGTGCAATTAGTGCTTTCCTGGTGCAACTAAATTCTAGGCTTGTTTGTCAGTTGTTAAAATTAACCTTAAAATGAACATAATAAGAAACTTACCTCTTTTTTATGACATTCATGGTTAAACGTGTGGGTGCCACAGAATTAATTTTTGTCAGGATGTCTGCCCACCTTTCCCCAATAAAGGCCATAACCTACTGCACTAGTTTTCCAACTGTTTATTTGTGAAGCTGGGTTTGGCCACCCCTAAGTTGCGACCTAACTGACCTGCTTTCACCAACACAACTATTGGTAGCATTTGTTTCAGATTTGTAGAAATAGGCGCATGCAAACACGTGCGAATCAGTGGACCCATAAATGACTTCCACAAATGTTACTGGAGAAGTTTTGAAGAAATACACAAAAGCGCATGCATACTTGACGAATTGCGGCTAAATGCCGAAGTGGGCTTCACTGCTTCTAATTGCAATTAAGTGTCAGGTGGTTGTGTAGGAGGAGTTGACAGGGGTGGAGAAGGTAGTAGTGGTGAAGGAGAATGAATGCTGGAATCAATGCTTGATTCCAGCCAAGTATAACCAGGTAGCCAACTAATGTTCAAATGCAGCAATAATATGTTGTGAATTCTGCTTTACAGAAATTCTTGTCAGTGAGCAGGAGTGGCATCAAAGGCAAATGGCCTATATTGCAATGGAAATAAATATTATTATTAACATCAAAAATGTTTCGAACACCCAGATTTTAGATATATTTGAAGATTTTATTTAATTTTTGGGATAGTTTATTTTTTTCCTATTGTTTTTTGTTAAAACTTGATTTTTTTACTTTTATTTAACTTTCTTGCACTTTGCAAAATACAAGACAATGATATCAGACAGTATCATTTTACATTCGTAAACAATTTTCACATTATTGAGTGTCTAAACCTTTATTTATAAAATTACTTTGTTAATAAATATATATTTTTTTTCAAGTGTCCCTTTTTATTTTAACTATAAATTTAATAGAACTATAAATCCTTTCTCTGTGTTCTTCTCTTTCCCAAGAGCCAGGAGGCAACCACTTATTTATAACTGACAAAAGGAAAGAAGAGCTGGAAAGAGCTGAACTGCAAACAGCATGTTATTGGTAAGCTTAAGGAAAGGTACTGTGTGTAAACAACATATGCATATTCAAACCTCAATCGTCAATAAAGTCACAGTGTACCCAGTTATTACCCATAATAATTAATACTACAGAAATAGGACCTGATTCAGAGGTGCGCATGGTCGCAAGTCGGAAGCGCAAAACTCATTTGTATGCGCGCGATTCAGAGGTGCGCATCCGCGCAAAAAACAACAATATTCTCACGCACAAGATTAAAAAATTGCTCTGACGAAAGCGCAGAGTCA
Organism: Limnodynastes dumerilii; assembly: GCA_011038615.1. Classification (NCBI taxonomy): domain Eukaryota; kingdom Metazoa; phylum Chordata; class Amphibia; order Anura; family Limnodynastidae; genus Limnodynastes; species Limnodynastes dumerilii. The sequence goes on along the minus strand of WWET01002745.1, from coordinate 98,891 downwards.
AATGATTAAACAATGAAATGATATAAATGCACACGCACGTCGGCATTGCGCTGCCGTATGCGCGCACATACATTGTAATCATTATTATTCTCTTCATTTTTGGTTCATGTTTTAAAATAGGTTAAAGTAGTGTATCATAAAATCCCCCTTTTTTTTTTTGTTTATGTTAAATTATACGTGTACACATTTTTTGACTATTTGTCATGTTATTTTTTATACAAAACATTTGTTGACCTTTTTTTTTTTTTTTTAAAGGGAACACAAACCACACTCAACAAAATAATATTCCAAAAAAAAAAAAAACTTTTTTTTTTTTTAATACTAAACTGTTTTGCAAACTGATAACAATAAAAAACGCTTCGCAAAATTTGTAGAAAAATTGGTAAAAAAAAAAAAATAAATGTGTTGACAGCTGATTAAGGACATGTTGAAGCTGTCCCATTTTCTGTTCAATTTCCCCAACCAATTTTCTTGCTTCATCATTGTACTGGTCCTTCTTAAATCTGAAAATACAAAATTACAGTAAATTATTACCAAGTTAAATGAACACAAAAAAAAAAATCACATTCTTTACACTGCCATCTATTCCTAAATAATTGTCTTTCGCACATGTTTTTGGCCAGGTGGCACATCACAACAGGGCTCCTCAGACCCTGTTCACAATGCAGCTTACACCATTAAAAGTGCAAGGTGACTCCCGTTCTCAATAAACAAGTGTTTAGCTGCAAGGATTTTTTAGAAAACTAAAATTAAAGTGTATACTCGCAATATTTTAAGCAAAATATACATAATTAGAACATTTCATCTTTGTGTTGTATTATGTGTGGCCAAATCTGGCTTGTAACGGTCACACTTGGCATATACCTCACTCAGCTGTGATTAACATAACAATTGTGCCTGACCTAAGTTTCGGGTCACACAAGGAGCATCAGACACACTCATTCACAGTAATACACGTCCACATGTCATCTGATATTTCCTCTGGAATATCCGTTGTATTAGTGTCTGTGTGAACAGGGTATTACACTGTCAAAACATGTGTAGTTGATCCTTGTTAAATTTTCACCATGCTTGTGTGTCAACATAAAAAAAAATTAGCTACGATGTTGCTTTGAAAAGGTATTATCACTACTTTTAAAAAGACGGGTACTGTTCCCTTGACAATGTTGCCAACATTGTTTTTTGAAACACTTACACCACTAACTTACACATTGAAGTAACGTATGTAATTTAGTTAAAATTTCAAATTTTACTACAACAGCAATCACAACATTACACAAGTGTGCTGCCTCACACTACTGCCAGGGCTGACCTTGGACTGAGATTATACATGTTCATAACATACAATTGAAAGAGTATCTGATCATGGGTTCATTTGCCGACTCTTCAATGTGCCATGTTCACCAACATATGCTAATGATTGTGATGGACTGTGGAATGGTGCTTCTTCTAACTTTCACATGGATTAAATGCAAACGTTCCAACAGTAAGTTACTTGGCCTTTCCTCAATTTTATGGACAACATGTGAAGGACCAGGTTCTTCTTGAAGGTCCAGACCTGTTTAATGTAATGATGTTAAAAGTAAATACACTATAATATACATTTTAAATCAACTTCAAACATAATACACATGATACAAATGTAAACAACATAAAAGACACCTGTTTATTTTTATCAGTGTGCTGTATAATCCATTCAAACATTGTTACTTTGAAAGAAAAAACAAAACATACAAAATATATTCATTTTTCCAAGGACTTTTGCCCTATATCAAAGGTCATACTGTGTTCCAAACACATTTTAACTGTCTTTTGGTCATACTGTGTTCCAAACACATTTTAACTGTCTTTTGCTGTAAATATTTAAACATAAACAATCTACTTAAAACAAAAAAGCCATTATTTATTATCACTATGCAGCCATATATATGGATACAGTTTTATATCAATTCTTACACCATAACTGTTACACTTGGTAACATGTGCATGCAATACTTAAAACCTCACAATTCTACATCACCAGTGTGATATCTTGAGGCATGATTTATTTTGACTATTTTACATTCAATAACCATTAACAATTGAAAGTTTATAACAAACTTACTTGGAGGAGGACTTGGACTGAGATGTAGCCAGGGTTGTTGGCCATCGTCGTCCTCAGACTCCCCAGCTTCTTCCTGTGGCACATTTTCGGCAGGAGCATCTTGTCGCTGCTCCACCACTTGAACTCGTGCATCTATGAAAATATGAAATGAAGTGTAACCATTACAAGCATGAAATGACACAAATAAAGAAACACATGTGAACACACAATAGCCTGGTTTCATAGTTTTGGAGTAAGGGAAAAAATTGTGCAACTGAACATCTTGCCTATCCCATTTTTGTCAATTACGATGTATCATTAATTTTGTATCTTGAACAGGCACGGAAAATACAAAAAACATAAAGTGAATAGTGGCTATACATAGAAATAGGGAGACCGCTGAGGATAAAACTAAAATATTACTTCTTTTCCCTTTTCCTAAAAGGAAACAATCAAATGAACAAAATATTATTTATTAGACATAATAAAATGCAGACACACATATAAGAATAAATAATTAGGCGGAACAGGGAACTTCCCTTTATCAAGTCCTGAGTCCCCGCATGCAAGGGACTCCAGGATTGTGGACGGTGTATCTTTCCCCTTCAACCTTCTCCCGACTTCCGAACTGTGGAC